>DWPT01000108.1:0-31081 GCA_018251895.1 Agathymus mariae mariae
CTGGCAGAGAATGCTTTTAGCATTAAGTCCGCCTTTGTTACTATACTCCTTGTATGGTTCATAAAGAAATAAATAAAATAATAAATAATAAGTCCGATCCTACATATATTTCAGTTTACACTGCGAAAACTTTGACACTTTCTTGATGTATTCGAGTACATTCGAAAAGAATACCAATGATCCGCTACTGGACACATGTTCTCTCCTGGAGTTGAGTTCATTGTTTACAGAGCTACCTTTGTCGGTGACCTATCTACGATCGGAGCATCGATCAAATGCGACGCACGTAGAAATTTGACGCGCAAAATTCTACCGAACGTGCCTCGCCACGAATTGTTGGTGACAAAAGTGTCTGTAGCACCAAAGCGTCGAGAGTCGGCTTAATGCCGGCTTCCACCCCTCGACCGCAGTCGTAAATTTAGGGTTTCATAAAACCAGATCCGAGATAAGACACAGTGTGGAGAGAGCGGCCCGGATCGAATGCGAATCTCCAACTCGCACCGATGCGCCATAGACAATAAAAATAACGCCGGCGCATCTGCGGATCCATTCTACATCAATGCTACAAAATTTGTCGTGTTTACATAAAATACGCCCCGCGATAGCGATCGAGGACTCTCCAGAACTCGTGACGAAAAAGAAACGTCATTTGCGCGTCCCAATACGTACTAGTCGCCGCAATTTGAAACCGCATCAAAATCCTGGTGAAAAAAACACAGAGCGAACTGTCAAGAGCCCAACAAAAGCGCATTATGATTTAACAAGTTTCTGAATTATTCGTCTATTATGAGGCGTGTATTATGCCTTTCAGCCATAGTAAGGGTATTTGGTCGCTTTTGTGGTACGGTATTGACAAATAACTAAGATTTACTCCTAAAGCAAAAATAATGGAGGATTAGCGTGGCGGAGTAAAAGTTTTGTTTTCCATTCTTCAGAGTTCGATGGCGCCAATGCTTCTATATTGCATTAATCCCAGTTCAGTCGGCGCGAGCCTTCTATAGTGTTAGTAAAAGTATTGAAAACAGATCAAGTGGAAATTTCGATGCTTCGATGCTAACAACTAGGAAAAGTTGTTTGCGTAACTATCTGCGAGAATAAACGGAGACCGACACAATAGAAACAGCGTTGGCCTGTTTACGTCCATGTGTAATTAAAACTTCGTCTGTTTTACTATTGTTTGAGTAAATGCGATGTCTATGTCTATGTCGCTATCGATGTTTATCTACTCCTTGATAGTACACTGTATCATATTCAAGTATCCATGCTCTGAGAACGGGTTGTAGGCACAGCAACGTGTCGGAGACATATATTTAAAGCTTCAGTAGATAGGGGTGCAATAATTTTGACAATGACTAGCAGCCTTACCCGGGCGAGGCGTAGGCGCGGGGCGAGAGGCGGGCGGGGGGCAATCTGCGCACTAAATCACGCTACGAATAAAATTTATGGCGCCGAGATAAAAACTCGCAGCTTTTCTCTTTTACGTTCCTACCCGCCGCCCCGCGCGTCGCTCTCCCGCGGAAAATCCATAGGGATTTTTCCAAGTGTTCCGGCGACGGCGTGTGTGGGGTCGAAACGATTTTGTTTTATGCTTATTGCCGCTGCTATGTTTTGTTTGCTAAGTTGCACAGATAAGGGATAGGTTCGGAGATCGACTTCGCTGGGCCGTCCCTAGTAATTTTTCGAATAATGACGTCATCCACTCGCTTCGGGCTCTGTATTGACCTGAACGGTGGCCGGCTTATAATTAATTATGAGGTCGCTAAATTTTATATCGCGTGCATATTTAACGACAATGACTCGTGTGTGAAATAAGTGAACAATAAAAAATTCATGCTAGTTTAAAAACTGTTTTATGACACAGGGTTGTCGTGAGAAACGCTTAAGTAGTTATTTAACTATTAATTAACGAGCAAGCCATCATGGGTGCAAAGCACTTCACAGACGGTAAATATTTATGATTTGGTATAATCTACGTTTATAATTATATAGCTACGACTGTTGAATGCAACAATGGTCGTAACATTGCAATAGGTATATTGTACCTACTTACTTTCACTAACCAGTCGCCACGCTACCTAATTTATTAGGGCAAGCTGGGCAAGGTACTGCCCGTGCATATACAATTTAAACCTTTTCAGTATACCTATATTGTGTACGGTTTGTAAATTAACTTGACTTCATATTATTTATAATATGTAATTATGTTGATTCGGAGAAATTTAAGAATGTATTTATTTCTAAGAAATGTACTCGTGACGTGTTTAAAATGAACTATTTTAATATTTTGTTCTGTTTAAAACAGTGATAGTTATTAAAGGAGTAAATGAAATGGGGTTTTTTAAAAAGACGTAAAAATAATTCCCTTTCAGGACCGTGTTGTGAATAAAATGATATACAGTGCTCTTTTGGTGTTTCCATGTCCACAGGCAGTGGTGATCATTTACCTTTAGGTGGCAGTTTGCTTTGCCATCAACGCTTCTAGCTAAAAAAATATCTAAGCATTTTTGCTCAAATGCTTTGCAATTTTATTGAGTTTATAAAATACCAAAAGTCAACAAAAACTATAGTTCTTTGTTTCACTATCACTATAGGTATGGACAAGACTCAATCTCCCATCTCAATCTCAATAATGAAACAAATTAGATAATGACAGTTGGAAAAGATTAATATGTTAGTTACCTAATTCGACACAGAGCAATCTGCTGCGAAATAAATGTATATTATATTTATATAGTTTTAAATAACATTAATTTAATCGAATTTACTCAAACAGTATTTCAAGAAAAACTCGTGTTCGTTGTGTTGCTTCGGGCGACGACATAGCGCGAGACTCAGTAATTTGGCGCGGGGGAAATCTCGACCCACCAATATGCAGAGTGCTTATAAATATGATTTAATCCTAAGTCATTGTGGCTTGTAAGATACCAGTTCTCATCACATTTGCTACGATACTGGTACTATATATGGTGATACCTATATATGGTGTACTTATATTGTAGGGTAACATTTCCTTTCAGTTGCACGGATCATGGTCACGACAAAGCGAAGTTTTAACAGTTTGTGAAATGTATAAAAATGTATTTGAGTCGAAATGTTTATATAATATATATTATATACTGATTAATCGTATCATAGTAAAATGTGAATAATAATGTAATATTTTTGTAAAAAGTATTCAATGAATGTAACTAATTTTCTGATATTGTAAATTTAAAATGATTTTTATAGCTTGCTCAGATTTTTATTAGTAAAACAGCAGTTCTAGTTATTATGAAAATTTATTAGTTAGTATTATCAAAAATCGTACTGGTGGGCTCGAGTGCCCTTATCCAATATTTATAGATAGGTATGTTGTAGAATCACATCGTCTACGTGTACACATTATAGAGAACTCTGCGGTTTCCTTACAATATTTACCCTTTATCGCTAATTCAAAATTTTATTTTAGTGAGCGTACAACCTTTTATAAATTAAGGTGTGTGCAATATTCGAAACATGGCCCCTGTAAGGGCAACTCACGTTTTAAACTCTAACTCTAATATATATTAAAACTAAAAAGTATATATAATTAAGCAGCAGACGGGGAATTTGATGTTTAATTTTCACTATCGCTAAAATATTCTCATGACACAATAAGGTAATACCGTTTTAACTTATTTACAAAATCACAGCACATTATTATGTATTATGAAATCATAATTCCAAGAAAATTAGCATCTCGGTTTCAGCCTTGTCATAGCCGCGGTTGAGTTCATAATCGTCATCGTATTTACCCTAAAATTCATATAACCTTAAATTGAGTACGTATGTCGCTCATAACTCTAAACAAAATACTATCGTGTTTCTTATCTAGACGTCGGTTTAGTGGCGTGATGGTGGCATAAAATATCTGGAACGATATACTAATTTCACGGTTTAATTCTTTGAATACTTTATATTTGAACGTTTACTACATATGTATTTTTACATTCCTGTAAACTTCCATGTATAAATTTAGTACCGCATAAGTCTGTGAAGTAAATACAATTTACTAATAGGTGAGCTACATTATGTTTTTCGTATTCGCATAACGATATAATGCCGTATTGTTGTATTTTAGTGCCAGTATCTCTTTGTTAAAAGTTTAAAATCTTTACAAAACGATAATAACTAATCAACTAGAAAGTACACAACCTAACTTAAGTAAACACAGACTTACGTACTACGTATACACAGGCATAAAATTTATTTTTATACACTGTATAACATATAATAGTTATTCGTACATTGGTATGTTATATTCGCTAATACAGCTGCAACTCAAATGTTGTCAAACTTTGATTTTAGCAACAAAGAACACATTCATGTCACATCGATTGTTTTACTTATCTTTACATAATCTGTGTTTGCATTATTACGATGGCGAGATCCACGTCAAAATAATGTCCTTATTAGGGTACAAAGGGAGGATTCAAAGAAACTACAGCAAAAAATATCCACGTCGTGCTCAGAGATTACTCGACAGCAAGGCCATCTGTGGATATTGAGACCATCTTACACGAGATAGCTTATCGGCCCATCTCGTCTTAGATTTTATGAAGAAAGAGCGAAAGAAAAGGCTCGTATTTATAGATGAAGAGCCGAGAGCGAGCACACCACAATCGCATTAGGTCGGCGGCTGTCGAATCCGACGATGATTTGAATTTCTATTGTTTATGGTGGCAGACATGTGTCAAAGTTCGATTGGAATTTAAATTCGGCTCCTTTGTCATATATTTTTTTTGTTGAGTTGTAAACACGGCACGGTGATGTTCCAATTTGGTTACCAGTCGCCGGTGATGGAAGGTTGTGTGTATCTATGACTTCTCTTGTAGCTCCAATGATATTTTTGACGTCGGTATGCCGTATGAATAATTACGAATCATGTTCCAAACACGCCGCTAACGCTGAATAATTCTATTTTGTTTGTTTAGTTCGTAGTATGAAAGCATTGTCTACGAAGTAATTCGTATTTGAATGTCATATACATTTTCTGCATTCGGAACTTCAAAGCTAGAAGCATCTGCTAAATTACCGAACTCAACGCAGTCAGGAGCGGGGGCAAAACACAAAGCGACTACCATTTTGTTCCGACACTTTTCAAAATTGGAACGTGACGGTTGCAAGCGCTGCCGACTAGAGACAATGACATGAAAAGGAAAAATGTAAACGGCCCTATTTTAACAGGAGCGGAACGACGAGTAATATTTTATGTCACATTTCATAAGCAAGGGAAAATGTTTTGTTTACGTCCTTTAAGACAACATCATAGGGTTAAAAGTTCTGTAATCGGAAAAGATGTGTTGTGTCGTTACGAAGCTGGAGGTTGTTAATTTAAAAGTGCGTTCTTGAACCCTTTCAGAGGCATTGTATCTTTGTACGCTTTGTACGAGAGATGGTTTATCTGCGTCGCGGGGTACATAAGTGCTGTTTTTTCATTCCGTAATGCTTTTACATTTCAAAGGGGTTAAATGTTATTCAGACTGGCTGCCCGCTTAGAAAACGTGTGGGTGTCGCGGGGAGCGGCGTAATGTCTATTTATTCGGTTTTCCAATAGGTATTTATCGCGTATTTCAAACGTTATATACCCGCTGATGTTTCGTTGGTTTGTTCACATTATAACTGAGAAAACTTTTTAGTTAAATCTTCGACATTCAAACAACGTTTAATTTCTATATTATAGTTTTGTAGATTAGTATCATCAAAAAGTAATGGCCCTATCCACTACTTTCGCAATCAAGAACCTTTGCGGCCTAGATGATTACTCTACGTGGAGATTCCCAATTAAAATGATACTCATACGAGAAAATTTGTTCACGTAATACGTTAAGGTCCGTGAATTCCGACGAGTTAGCCGCCATCAACAAAGACCAAGAAGCTCTAGATTGTTATGTTATGATCCGATAGAAAGTGCTGCAAGCTACTGACAAATTCTATATTTATATAACTTCACGAGGTTAACAATTGTAAACGTCAATAAAATAAAAATATGGCAGTAAATAGCGTAGTTCAATAAACAATACAGTCGTAATTTATTTGTAAATCGGTAGAAGCAATTCACTAAAAACTCTACAAAGTTTATACGAACTACGGCGCTAGCACTGAAGGATGCTCGGCACGGTACATACAGCGTACGAAACCAACGCGCGCCGTCGCCGCACATAAATCTGTTAAATCTGTACAGAAAGCTATCTCACTTGTGGACCTTACTCAATGGCTCGACGTATCTTTAACAAGTTTGCGACATTTTAGTTATAAAACACCACTAGCTAGAGAGTTTATTAAATCTAACTTTTAAATATATAATATCGCGGAGTGTAAGTGTCCTCATATTTTATGTAACACGGGTATTCGATATAGTAATATTTTTATATGTTCAAGATCAGGCGAGCCACCAGTAGCACCAAGCATGTCGTTGCTGGCCAATAAAGTGATGTAGCGGCTTATAAATTGGCTTTCTGACACAGCAATTAAAAAATGTTAAAAAAATCTATATTGTCTCTTAAAATGAGGGTATTTGTAGGCCAGGCAGGTAAAGCTGGGTTGACCTGAGTGTTAAAGAGCCTGGCACCTGCCAACGGAAGGACCCTGTCATCATAACCTCATTTGTTGTTCAGCTGAGTAAGAGCTAATAGATTACTTTAATTACAAAACATTGAAAGTTATGTTTTTGAAGTTATAACTTTTTATCCACTTTAGATTTCAGAGGACTTCAATATTAATGAAGTTAATTATTGATGTATTGAACAATAAGAATCACTTTACAGCTTTATGAATAATATAATAAATGAAATATTATATCCAGCATTTGTAAAACGGTTTTATATGGCAATACTTAGTACCGTCGATACTGTTCATTTATGTTCATATGTGAACCGACATATGTACTTAATAGTTTGGAAGTAAAGTATATAGGGTAATGTAATATTTGATGTTATTCTAGTACGAATTCAAAAAATATTATTTGTTTAAAAGATAGATTTGTGTATTACGTGAGAAACGAGCAAAATTCTGGCCCATACAATTGAAGAAATATGGAAAGAGTAATATGCATAAACGGCACCTTGCGGCATGCCGGCAGTTATGAATGTCAACTCAGATAAGAAATCTCTCAGTATCACTGGTTACTGGCGCCAATGCAAATAGCTGCAAAACCAATCAATCACAGTCAGTTATATGTTAAGTGCGCTCAGTACAACCAGCAAGATTTGTAAATCAACTGTATCAAACGCATTGGTAAGGTTGAAAATATCAGTTTGATGATTTTGTGCTCGCCGATATCGTATAGATTTACTGAATAAGTATTCCATCGGACCTAACTTATGTACTTAAACTGCATACTGTGATGGCTTATGGAAATAATTTTTAAAAAGAATAGTATAACAAAGAAAATTGTCACTGAATTAACCTTTCTACCTAATATCAGTCAGGTCATGTTGAACTTCATTACACACTAAAGTGTAAAAATAGCTATTTGATTTGTTTATACTCATAGTTAATCACTATACAGTACCAGGAAACTGTACGGCAAATTTCAGTTTGCAAATATCGAGATTAAATTTTTTGAGGAATCCACCCAAAATGGAATTTTATACTATTTACAAAAGCAAACTTCTAAAGGTAATGATTACATGAATATTTCCCATTTTCTTGATGTGCATTGATCGTGTACCACTATATAGCAAGATATAGAAATAAGTATTTTAATAATGAATCAGAAACAAAAGGTTATATTTTGATTATTTCAGGCAGGTACATACGTACATTTCAGTTATATTTTGTATTTTCTGACGGTCCATATTTAACATCATTAAGTATATGCTCGAGTCATTATCTACAAAAAGATTTCATCGAAACAGCTGAAACTGAATAGAAAAATAAGTTTAATTACTTCGGTCGGCATCAACAAATGTCACAGTGGGTGTGAAATGAATTTATAAAATAAAATCTTTAATGTGTTTGTGTGTTTAATACTAACGTGTAATAAAAATGTATTTGAAATAAATACTTAACTTCCTATATATACTTGTAAGTTGTGATGGTGAGTCTCTACAAAATGGAAAATGAAATGAGTCTATAAAATAAGTAATTTGATGATAATTCATTACATTTATGTAGTTTGGTTTTATAGTATACAGCAGCAAATCACTACAGTATATCAACAGCCGGTATTAGCAATTGCACTGTCATAGACATCCCGCTGCATTCAAGAGCATAGCTTTCATCATTCTCTCTTTGTCTGCTTTCCAGATACTAAATAGTTACGTAAAATTAATCTTAATAATCAGTGAGTACTGGTACCGAGAATCAATAATTAAATATAAAAATATTTCCATTGTGCTGGTCTCAAATCATCCATCACATACGGCGGACGCTCGCCGACTGACGCTCGACGCACACCAGCGCACTCGCCCGCCCAAAACGAGAAAAAGAAAATTTAAAAAGAGAACACTCCCATTGCACTCGGCGGGCCCGCCTCTCTCGGCCGCCCGTTGCACGTTCGACCAATCGCAGCGCACCGATTTCCGAATACCGGTCGTCGTCTCCGAGGAGAGCCGAGGGCGTCCGATCTCGCGCGTTCACAACAAAAAGTCACACGACTGGTTTAGTGTCGGGTTGCGTCCCATCGACGCCGCTTCATGTCTCGCTCGGCCGCACGTCGCCGCGCCGCGCTTGCGCACTGATATGAACTATATTTTCATTCAAAACAACGTTTCAATATAATTATATTTTTGAGTACACTTATCGATTATCATCACCAGTATTATTACCTGTGAGCTGTGATTTATAAGAATTTTACGCCTTCATCTATCGAAAATGAACATGCGAACGGGATGGAGCATATGATTTCAGTGTGTTTTTTTACGTACCTAGTTACAGTGATAACCAGTGATAGTGATCGACATTATAGTGATACACACCAGATAAGGACAATCGAGGTATTTCATGGTTTTCATTATTCAACCGGAACGTTTCAATACAATTCGAGCTCTACATTTTGAAATAGCTCCCTAATCAATGTAGTAAACAGTCTCCTAAACTCTACTAACCTCTTTAATTCAACAGTTACATTAAATTAGTTGGCATAGTCCACTATGTTAAAGTGAATTATTCAGCTAAATATGTGTATTTTCACTGTGTTTTATCTGTCTGGTTACATCAATATCTTCTGTGCATATACAAGTTAATATATTTTATTACCAAGGTATGAACATTTTATTCACTTAGAATAAAATATGGACACATTGAATGGACTAGAATAATTGTAACAGTACAAATATATCTAAATATGGACGTGACATACGAACATAAAACCTAGAGTCTGTTTCTTTCGTATTAGAAAGATCAGTCGCCGCCCGACGGTAACGTTTTCAGCGTTTTTTTTCATATTTATCGTCAATGCTAATATTGTGCATAGGTACTTGTTTAAAATTTAGTGACACCAGAAAAACTGATCACAGATTATCTGTTACATCGGATTTTAGGCTTATTGTAGAACTCTTATGACGTTTCAGAAGGGTTTTCGTTTTGGATTTAATATTTATTGATATAAAAGTAGATTTGATTATCAAACAAAATTTGTTGTAAAATATGAACTACTTAAATATTGATATTTTATTCAACTATCTAGGTGTAGGTATAGCAGCATATATAATTATTATTTTTTATAATAGGACTTAATTAATATGTTATTAAGTATATTGCTGTACAGCTTCAATATTGTAACTATTTTCTGAATCACAAATAAAAATTAAGTACAATGATTAACAATATGATTACAATTTATTTTAATATGATCTATCTCTATACAAAAGACATAAACGTGCGTCACATCTTATCATAGATAAGAATTAAAAAGTAATTTATCTATACAGTAGAACAATTAATAAAAAACATCAATAAAGTGAATAAATGATTCTAAATTGTACTTATTAGTAATGAATTGAACTTGTCCTATGTAGAACAAATAACGATGGATTCAGAATTTATTTATTTATTTATTTGTTGTTAGAAGTGCTAATTGTGCATAGAAGCCAGTTTAGTCTCGAAGTTAGAAAAGAGTTCTATTAGCATTTAGAAGGAGGCATGAAAGATTTAAAGTAAGTTTGTAGTTTCATTTCTAGAAGTTGGTTTATTATCAGAACGCATGATATTCGTCTTATTGGGCACTGGTCTCCTCTTCTAAAAAAGGTTAACTAGCTATTTATTTATGGACTATACACATTTTTGAGAATATTATTGAGAACTTTTCTATATCGATACCTTTAAAATATTTTTTCTTATCGAAGCAAGGGATAATCATTCTATATACATATTTTTTAACTTAAGGTGAGGCTCGCAATGCCCATCATGCAATGGCATTCCAACCGTTAAGCTATCGCTACTTGAGGTTGATTAGTGTATGGAAATTGGTTGGTATAAAACCAGATGGAATGCAAGCTCGGTTCCTCCTCCCATTAAAAGCCTAGCTATCAGGGTAAAATGTCTCAATTTTTTGTTATTTTTCAGTAGTGAAAACATTAATATGTGTAACCGAATTTAGGTTTTTTAGACTTAAAAGTTAACTTTATGTTTTATGTAACTTTTACTAAAGTGCTATAATACAGTTAGTTATTTTATCATATTAGTCATTGTAATAACTTCCTAATATGCTGATTAACATAGTTAACAGGAGATTAAATAAGTGTTATAAGGATTAATCGTTTTTTATTTAAATAGGAAGCTGAAGTTATATTTTTTCACTTAAACTCAGTATTTCATAAGATTGATTTTTAAATCTCAAAACAATAATATTGTGTATCAGATTAGTGTTCTAATTATATTTTATTGGACTGGCGTTTTACTTAAGTTTATATTTCAGATAATATAAATGGAAACAGGAGTTCTAACAAATCAGTGTCAATGCCGCCCGTCACTATGCCTCTATGCTTTTCGGTTACGACTGGCCGCCATGACAATCCGCGTTCGAAATTTGAATGCGGCTCGAGATGCGCAAGCGCTGGTTATCGATTAGCCTTCGATAAGCCCTCTATGTGTGTGTTCACTATATGAACGTTTCCGCCGGAGGTACATGTGTTGTGTCTGTATCCTGTTTGAGCGTCATTTTTAATAAACAATAGATTAACACGGCTTACAGCCTCTTAGTGTATTTGCAGTAGCCATTTTTAAACACAGCTTATTAAATATAAACATTGACCAGAAGTGTGAACTGCCTTTCTGCTTAAACATTTATCATGTCTGGTATATTCCAAATAATTATTAACTCTATGCATTTTTTAACTTAACATTTTAAATAATATATTTTAAATAATAAACAATAATTTATACTAAGTTTAAAAGATACACAATTTTGTAATTTTTTTAGCCGTTTATAACTTTAGTATATCCTGGTTATAAAACTACTTCGGTGCGCCGATAAACGACTAATGTATACAAAAAGTCGATAATTAGGGATGTGTAAGAAATAAAAATTAAGAAATTATGTTATTACCTTTCTTACTATATTACATAGGTATTCAAAGTAAAAATATTTTTAACTCGTTGTAAATACAAAATCAGCTGTACTTATCATTCCATACTTGTATCATACAAAGGATTTGTAGGTATATTATTTGTTATTCTGTCAACGCACAAGATTCACTTGGACCCATTTTTATTGCAGACACGGTTTTCATTTTATAAAGCAGCGTTCTAGTAAATATAACAGAACGTATATGAAGAAACATGCGACCAGAACGGATGCAGCAATTCTTTAACAAAAACTGTGAGAGTGAACTAACTTTGTAAAGCGTTTTTTTCTATACATTCTTGTTACACATCTTGTAAGCTTTACAATCTGTAGAGTGTTAATTACCATTAAATTTCATTTTTATTTAGCAATGACTAATTGTGCTCAGAGTCTTCGTTATTCCATAAAAACCAATTAATTAAATTAAAATCGACATCACACTTATAGTGCATAAATGAATTGCATAAGACCGTATTACCATTTCATTGTCTAAGCAAAATGTCAAGTGTCAACACCCGCTTCACAAATGTTAACCGAACAACTTAACTCCCACTTATTATTAATAAAAAATGATAGCAAATCAACGATCGGATCATTGAAAAGTTACTATTATTTATGTACTATGTAGTTAAAAACAAATTGTTATTATCTATTAATGAATATTTAAACGGTCAGATAAGCGCCAATCGGCATAGGATTAAACGTTTCTCAATAAAAAATAAATCAGGTCTCAATAAATTATTCAATCTGGCGTTCATTTTAAAAGACATCGATCAAACCCTATCGGGTGCACCGCACGTCTCGAAATAAACCAAAATAACCCTCGGGTTTGTTACTCCCGTCAAAGATTACCTTTTGACTTTGATGTGCTTACGATCCCTATTTTTATTATATCGACCCAATGTAGTTTTACGTTAATATTGTTTATTTCTTACGTGATTACTGTGGATATTTTTCTAAGCTGACACCGCTTATATCTCGGGCTATAAAGCCCACTGTGATATGCTCTTAAACAACTGACCGCCCGCAGTGTCACCTCATTTTATTAATTGTTTATTACCGCTATGAAAGGATGAAGCTTCCGAATGTTTATGAATAATGTTCCGGTGTAAATTGATGTATTAATAATTTTTATTGAGACACTTAGAATTAATTCAATTTTTCGTCTTTAGTTGTATTCTATCGGGGGGTTTTCTGTCGTTGCCATCTGTATGGAATATAAATTACATTTACAGATTATTGATATTTCTTACTATATATATGTATTCACTGTGACAAGACAGTGGCGCCTCTAAATGTTGAAATATTTTTAACAATTAAAATTATAACTTATATATTATGGTAGATATTAAAGTATCTTGGTTGCAAGAAGGAAACTTATTTCTTGCCGTGGCGCCAGTCGTGAGCGCATCCAGCCGTAGTTACAGCGTACATCGGCACTCATTACGAGCTCTTAAACCAACGTAACTTGTAAGTGAACTAACCAGTAATTTATAAATATCAACGTCATTTCAATACTTTACACTACAATGTTGTATAAACTCAACCGAGCTAATAGAGTTCACAAATAAATATTTATTATGTTCTACAGAGCGAAGATGTTAGGAAATAAACTACGTGGATATACCTATAACTTTTTGAAGTTGTGGGAAGTTTAATTGAATTTATCGTAATATTGTTGTTGTGTTGTGAAATCCGTTTTATTAAATTAAAGTATTGAAGTTTTCTGTTAAGATTAAAGTTATGTAAACGAGGTATAGATTACTTATTGCGTTAGTCACACTGCGATTTGAATCACTTACGCGACTTCTTCAAATAAACAACATGTGCAACTCGCAATTAGTAAGTACCTACTCACTTCTCGTATGATAATAGATGTCAAACAAACTCGAAAGATCTAATTGATTTACAGTTAAGATAAATGATGTTTGATTATCTTTACTCCCTAACTAAGCTCACATCTCGATAAGCACAGATTGTGTCTGACACATTTTTTAGATCTTGCCTAAACGGCTGGCGGCGGTCGAAGAGGAATCAATTATCTTAATTGGAAGGTGGCCTAATCTTAATAAGCGAGTTGATAACCCGAGTGTAAGGTAACATGTTCATATTATAATCATTATAGCTTGTTGGTAACGTTACTGCCTCTATATTGATTATTTTTCTTGTTTTGAGATAAGATTTTCGATGTTAGAACATGTCAAATATTTAAAACAGTTTGTATTTTATATTGTGGTTGACTGATAGACAAATATTAGTGTCAAGACAGCTTTTATACCAAATTGTATAAGTGTAATAAAGATTAAATAAATAGTTCCGTTGGTAGTGACCTTGACGGTCGAGCGAGAGTTTTGGGTTTGACTGCCGGCTAAGGTAGACATTTGTATGACAGATGAATGTTTATTCTTGAATTTTGGTGTTGTGATGTTTCGTTTGTGTAGGTTTACAACACAGTGGCACAGGGGGATCCTAGTATATGGTTGTGATATGTTAACTGTATAGTATAGTTATTATCAGCTACTAAGAAGGTTTGAAGGTTTTAGATTAGGTAACAAGTAATTTTGAAATAAAATAATATTATAATAAATATAAGAATAAAGGACGTATATTTTGAAGAATTCCTAACAAGTAGCTAGATAATGAATTACTTAAAAATTCTAGGTTTTTTGGTCCAATTTTACAAAATAAAGAAACATTGAGACAGGAATAAACTATTTTTGTATTTTAATAAATTTGAATCACGCTTTTTTTTCTAATTATTCATGTAAGCGAAATTGTTATCTGTGAATAATAATGTTCACTATACATTTATAAATATTGTGTCCAGGAAAATATTAAACGGTATAAATAAAAACGAGATCTGTTTAATTTAAGAAATCTTTATCAATATTTATCAGTTGACAAAATTCAAGGTTGTATGTTTGAATAGCTGAATAGTTCTCAATGTTCTTGCCGTGACGAACGCCATGGCTGATCTAAAGATTGTGTTTTTCCAACGTCCCGCTATTATGTCAGGTTGAATGTCAAATTAACCTTTACATATCAACGTGGACTAAGTTGTTACACAACTTTTGTGTTTGTAGAAATTCGTTGTAGTACACTTATGTGACCGTGGAGGCCTATTTGAGTTCCTACAAATGGAAAGTTAGCCTCATCAGAAACTTTAATTTTCCTACTGCTAGGCAAAGACCTCTCACAGTAAAAGTTTGGGTAATTGCGGATTTTTCAGAATAATAATGTAATATTGACTTCATTGTTCATAACTGAGATTACATATATTTATATGTGCCCAGAACCCCTACTCACAGCAAATCGTCAGCTGTGGCCTAGGAGACAGTTCCTTAGAAATTCATGAGGAATAATTATATAACAGTCCTAAATCTAAATTATACAGTGGGTATACTTATGTAACAATAGGTCTGCGTGTATATAAGAAGAGTGTATGAGTGTGACTTTTGCGCGCGCACATACAACTGGGTGGATTGGCCGACTTCATTATTCCAGAACATTATGGAGAACTCTTAGGTGAGACTATATACAACGACAATTTACTTCATCGGTGCATTTTTCTACGTATATGTAATTGTAACATTTACACAGCCAAGTGCTATTAAAATTAGGATATTTTAGTTTGTAAGTTATGGTAGTAAAACATAAAGTCAAAGCGATTCAAGATTATTTTTAATGTTGTTTTCTATTGAAAAAGAAAATGGCGGGCTTCGAGGTGTCCATGTGTTCGCAATTGTTAAGACAAGATTTGAATGCATTTTTTTCTTAATCCACCGGATCATTTGGTAACTTGGATGTTGTTTGTATGTAAGTCTCTGTAAAAAATGTGACGTTGCTCAACGCATTTTTCCTTTTTTCATTAGTAAATGCACCCGTGCAAACCTGGGTGGGTCGCTCGCAAGTTTAAAATAACGCAAATCACAAACCGCGTATAATCTAAATTGATCCTATTTCCACATGAAATCATGTGTAAGCTCACCATATCGTAGGTGTTTGAATGCCAACATAAGAGCTTAATTTTCGTTTACCCTGCACCAAGGTATCGTATTTATCTTACGAGTACAAATGTACAAATAATACTTTTATTCTCTTACATTCATTATAGACAAATATCCCACAACTCTGTATTCGCGTATTAATTAATAAAACTACTGGTTATGTTGATTATTCTTTAGAAGAAAAAATTACATATTCATACAAACGAACTCCAAGTGGTCACAGTTGGCAATAAATAACTGAGCAGTGTGTAATATTACAATGGTTATCACTGATAGCGAGTTATAGGCAATCAGCTGTGATTTATAATGTGAAATGTGCTACCGTACATTGGTCATGATCGGAGCGATTCCAAGCCAGATAGCGGGTATAGGTAGATCGTCGTTATGAGGCGCGTGCGCATCGATCACTCCGCTCTGTATCATGGATCAATTGTAGAACCTGTTGCGTTGCACGCTCCGAGCGAATAAACTTACGCACACATACATGTGCCATTAACTACCTAAGGGTAATGTCAACGTTTTAGTTTTTTATGTTGTTTGACCGGTAAAGTGACGAAATTTACTAAAGTTATTCTATCGACTGAGTTTTAAGGGGCTTACTTCTTGAGAAGCCTGTGCCAATGATCCTTTCATCACATATTTGAAATGAACGTAAAATGAAAGGCTAGATTACTATCCTCCGCATTTCCTTGATTCCAATAAATTATTTAGGTTGTGGTGATTTTTTGTTTCTTAGAATTTAATTATGAAAATAATCAAGTCAAGAAATGATTTTTTGATGTCACGTGGAATGGTAGGTAATCTTAAATGCTAATAACAGTTCAAATGCGTCGTTTGGGTTGTTTAGTTTAAATTTAGTTGATTTTTTGTTACGTACTATTCTTCAACAACAAAGTGTGTGGAAATACAATAGGTTCAATTACGCAGACGCACCAGTCTATACATATTTATGCGTTACCAGAAACTTTGGGGTTTTCAATATTGTAAAGAACTATGATAATGCGTTATTTTATTTTTTAATATAACACATTAATTTACTAAATAATGTTATGTATATATATTGTTACAACATAAAAGTTTGTTGTAAATAAATGAATGTACACACACAACTAATTCGGGTTAGGTTTGTATGTTTCGGGTAGCATGGATGTAAAGAAATATAATTTAATATTATAAACATCCATGACACTACAACAAACATATATTTGTCACATAAATGTCTGCTCCAGGCAGGACTCGAACCCGGGCCCCTAGCGCGGCAGTGATATAACTACCAATGCTTTAAATTTTGGTAACTAAAAACTGATTTTAATAAAATGGTTTATCAACAATAATAGGCGTTATTAATTGTTTTTAAGTAATTGTAAGTAAGTGATATTCGTGGTAATTAATGCCCAACTTTGAAATATGAACTACGATATAACATAAAATGTAAAAAATACAGAATTGACATCAAGAATTGCTTTGGTCAATGTTGAGTTTTAACCAAATTATGATTAATTAAATTTATTCTGATGTTGTCTGGCTGGGCTGGTTGGTTGGTTCAACATTCACGTTACTATGAAGGTTAAAGTCAAACAGAAATAATAATTTTATTATCTATTAGTTTTATTAGAACAACAAACTTGGTACGAACAACTGGGATAAATTTTCTAAATAAGGTTCTATGTCAAATGACACTCAATTAACGTTCGCCATAAATATCCCAACGTATACACTCCGTCTGCGCAGGTTCTGACTCAAGATTCTTAGTAATAGGGTAATTACCAAAGCCTGATTGACATAACGGGGTGTGCTACCATTTAGAAGTAATGTTGCAGCAAAACTTACCATTCGGTTAGGTAATATGTATGTAAGGTCAAATTGTACGCAGCAGTGTGCTTGACGACCCCGTAGCCCAGTTGGTAGTGACCCTGTCTGCCGAGCGAAGGGGTCCCTGGTTCGATTCCTGGCCGGGGCAGATATCTATTTATGTGACAGATAAGTGTTTGTTCTCGGGTCATGGGTGTTTGTGGTGTCATATTTGTGTATGTCCACGGCACCCGCAACACAGGGAGTCCTAGTGCGGGGGTGTGAGTGTGTAAACGTTTATTTATTTATTTAAATACAAACCAATATAAAATTTATTTTTAGTGTAATAATATGTTAATTATTTATTATAGGTATCTGAAGTGTCACATCATCTGCAATATATTTAAAATTACTAGCGCTTTCCGCTCGACTTCGTTCGTACGAAACATAATAAGTAGAAAAATTGATATCAAAATTGACACAGTTGACGAATATTATGATATATACTTGATGTCCATCCGAAATAATGTACCTTTCAAATGGTAGTATTTCTTTAAATATGTGCCGTGATTCCGGCAATTACTCCTTGCATACTCACAAAATTAGCACTCTCTTAATTACATTACTAGCGGCCCGCCCCTACTTCGTTCGGGTTAAACAAATATTATATTATAGTCTATGTCCATCCGGAGAAGTGTATCTTTACCTTATTACCTTCCTCAAATAAACGCTCTCTCATCATTATAATATCGATGGTGTATGATGTAGTATTTGCATAAAACTTTCTTAATGTAAACAAGATTTTGCATGCGAACAATTAATGATCTACAAGAAGGGCGCCGTGCTGTACTACTGACAAGGCGTTAGGTTTCTTTTTTCTGAAGTCACTAAGTTCTGTTCTAACTAATTGAATACCGACGGACTACTTCTACATTATAGTTATATTTCTTTATTGTTCAAAACTGTTAATTTAATGTTAATCTTTATAATGGATAAAGCAATCGAATTGAGGAATTATTAAATGTCTTATATAATTGAAGTTTATGCATATATGACACTATGTAGTATTGTATGGTTTATATGTATATTGCTGTGAGTGCACGTAGAAAACTTTTTAGTAAAATTTGAGATTGATATCTTGATGAGGTATAACGCTCCTCATAGGATCCGCGTATACCAATAAAACATGGTTTAAGTAATAAAATGTGTAAGCATAAACGGAATTGGTTAAGTCGTTCAGAAATTACACGATCACAATAATTTATGCACATAGGGTTTGGTGGTATACAGTTAACGCTAGATAGGTACAATGTCGTATACCCGATGACGTTGTAATGTGCGGCCAATACTTGTTTGTTGGTAAAACACTGCACTAGGTACTTGTATGTTTAGGTGTTTATTAATAAATAAATTGATTTGTGTCCTGCATTATCGGAGTTTATCGCGCCGTACGAGGAAATCGACGAAATAGAAGCAATTTGCGATAAAAATGTGATTTCTTTATCTGCAAATCCTTTTTTCAGTCGATCGTCAGATAGCGGTTTCATCGGTTGTGATAGATACCTCATAGTCTCGTGTGTCCACAAATTATCTTCATTTCTGCAGATCTTCATCTTATCAGCTGCCATTGGTGAGATCTTGTAAGAAAGATTTGTTTTATTATATTATCTAACATCTTGTGTTCGTTTGTACATGGTATAGGAACATCTTTGCAGCTCTGAAATCATTCTCGTTAGCTACCAAAAAGTATTTTGTTAATCGTTTAACAAATATGTTTATTCAAGTAGCTATTTAGTATTCTTGAGTGATTGTTCTTTTGAAGAAGGTTTCTGGATGGCCTTTGACTTTTTGTCTTTGTATTTTCATCATATTTTAAAAGCTGAGTGAGTATACATGCCATATTGTGCTTTGATGTGTTTGAATTACGTAAAACTTTTTTAATATTAATATTATCGTCATAAAATATAATCTCATTATATATTTAAAAATTATTAAAGCATAACTTGCAGTTTTCTTATTTTCTTATTTCCACTTTCGAATGATTTATGTGTAGTAGTTTTTTCATTGATTTCATTGATTGATTGATTGATTGATTTTGATATTTTATTTGAAACCTATTGACTTTGTTAGGGTACGTAAATATTTTATAAAACCATGTCATAATATTGCATTTCAGATTATTGTCACATTAGATTCCACTAAGCTGCATCTTCACAGTGACAATGATTTAATTACAATTTTTCGTTTGTTGATAAAGTGATTAAAAGTTACGAAGGAAAACAGATTAAAACCCGATAAGTATTGAAAATAATCTTTTAATTTACTAAATGTATCAAAGGTATGTTTTGAAAGATTAATATAAGTGATATTGCACACTAATAAAATTATATCACGCACTCCAATCTTATCTGCTACTCCTGAGCAGGTAATTTAAACATTCACTCAATAAACTATAAGTACGTATGATGTAGATAATTGTATAATTGCATTAAGTCACTATTTCGACTTGTTGATAACTTTGAACAAATACTAACTATATTATATGTATAGTTAGCATTTGTTTAAACTTTGAACATTAATTACGCTTACAGGTATAGCTATTATAATACAATATCAGTTGCAGCCTTGTGATTTGAAATCAAAGAGATTCTATGTATAAACTACTTAACGTGTTCGTTTGAAATATAGAGATGTTTGTGTAACTTACATTTTCATTTTTTAGGTTATATCCATTTGAGATATTATTTGACACATGCTCAGACGAAGAAAAACCGTTAAGGTATCGATTACTGAATTCTCCAGAATATTCTTGAAATGTGTCATTGACACGAATTCGCCGGCGTGGTGCCATTGGTATACAACAACAGGCCAATGAACAACCAATATTTATTTAATTTAATATGTAATATATTTTAAGTATGATTAGATATCATTGTGATAATACTGCGGTATAGAAGCATTAAGATTATAAAAACAAATCACACTTTCCACGTTGGATTCAAATCATAAATTTTGAAGTACATAATGGCACTTTAATGTCATCCGTAAGGATTAAATTATATAGCCCCAAACATTCGTGAAATACTTAATATCTACTATGATAACATTAATATACACTGCGCATGATAATGTCTATCATATCTACATTGTCATTTCGGATTTCTGACGTGTCTTATCAAATTAGTTAATGGTTATTATTAATAATATTAATAGCGGTTCAAAAGGGCCTAACGGTTCCTCGATTAGCATTAGTTGTGAAGGCTAGAATGGTGACAAAACATTTTTGTCACCAGGATATATATATTTGTTACTTGAATAATAAATATTTGTTACTTGGGTGAAAGAGAAAGTTTGTTAGAAGGAACCTTGAATTTTAGTAACAGGTTGACGCTGGGAGTCAGCAAATGTTGTGGAAATAAGGTATATCTACAACTATGAACCTCAGATACGACTTAATATGTACTATTTGAGATTGGTTTTAGGTTCATAATATTTCATAGGTTATATATATATTTGACACTCTTAAATATATATTTTATCAGTATCATCATCATAACTCATAAGTGTCATAATGTTAAGTTCGGATTTCTTCTTACATAAAAGGCAAAGACATAAAGGCCCTAGCCCATGAATGACGTCACACGTATTTAAGAATATTGTGGACAATTCTCAGGTCAAGAATCCTGACGACGATTCTTACTGAAGCAAGTGATTGTTAATCTGTACACAACCATAACTTTAAATAATCAAAGTTACTTGTTAGATTTGCGCTCCTAAGCTATCATTATTGTCGTGCATATTTACAAGAATATTAAAATTCATGATCTAATATTATATAATCTGACTTTTTTAATTTTGATTGTGTCTGTATTTTACGTTACTTACAGAATACTAGTGAGCATTGGGGATGTAGGATATTGCAATTTTTACTTGTTTTTTTTATTATATTGATAGATATCTGTGAAATTCTGTGCTAGTCGTAACAATGTTCTTAGATGCGAATTTTACGGAAGTGATTGTCATCGCATTTAGATATGTGTACGAACTTTTAGTTTCAATACCAATTCAAATTCTATTGTATTCGAGATATTGCTTTGAAAGTACTTTGGAAATTTCTTTGTGAGTACTTATTGTAACATCTCTACTTATTTGACCGGTTCGAAAGACAGTTCGGTTATGATGTGACTCGAAACAATTGGAATAAATTGACGCTTTGGCCTTTACGTAGGTGACTACATGATGTTTTCTTGAGCCGTAATCACATTGGTGTGCTTGAGGTTGACTTGAAATAAGCTGTGTGAGAAGTGAGCTGAGCCTCCACGTCCGTTTCTGTCCTTCTAATACAAACTGTAGTGTTTAAAATTAGATGATGATGTGTATATCTATAATTATGAATATTTTTATATGATTTGAATTAAATTATTAACTTTAATATTAGTAACTCCTTTGGCATTAAGATCAGGGCCAAGTGAGTGATATTACAGTGTTGTTAGGCTTTGTAGGTGTTATATAGGCTGCATAAAAAATGTACCTATAGGATGTACTTGCTTTAATGCTTTTACGGTTATGTATTTGAAATTAAAGGCAAGAAAAGAGCTTTGAGATCAAGCGTTTTTTTATGGAGCTTGTAGATCGTTTTTATATTGAGGTTCCAAAGTTATCCGTTGGAACTTTTAAGCGACACTTAGCGATGACGTACAACTTACGGGTAAAGGATATTAGGGTATAGATGAATAAACAAGGACGTCCAAACCAGTTATTGGAAGATTTAAATTTACTGTATAATTGCCATGTGTTGTTTTAAAAGATGTGCTGTTTCTTCTCCTTAATGTTGAAGCACATTTTCGAAACGGTAGTAGAAACAAAAAATGACGTGCCATATGTATTAACAGAATACCTAAATGATGAAATGATTTTGAATTTGAATTTGAATTAGAAAAAAACATTTAAGAGTTTTATTTTAGTATGGATGCGACTTGTTGTACAGTTTGGCTCTTTTTGTTAAGTTAGGAGGAGATGTGATATAGAAAATTCTGTTTAATAGTCAAGTTGTATTATTTGCGTATGATATTGGCACATGAGGTTTTGTTAGCAACATCAAGAACAGCCAAGTCTTTGACCAAAAGGGTCCTATGTATATCGAAATCTAAGTTCACCACATTCCATTCATTGGGTTAAAAAAAAAAAAGAATATTTAAAATTGAAACTTACTGTAAATCATTTCACTACATTACATTTTGTGAATTTGCAATCTCTAACACGGTGTATTCGGCTAGCGTGGCAATTCATCAAATCAAATGAATTCTTGGCCCGTGTACGACGTTCTGATAACCTAGTAATATGTAATTATTTATTCGCAAGGCGTCCGAAGAAACACCTTCGGCTTGAATTATTTTGTAAAATGAAAGATAAAGGAAATATTTCGTAGTTACCGCAGACACTTGTCATAGTTCTGTTTGTATAATAAATGCGCATGCGATGTTAGATGTAGAATGCTTGATTGCTTGCACGACCGGCTAGTTAATTGACAGCAATATCGTCGATGGATAAAGTAATTTCTGAATAATTACCACTATCGGTAAATGAATACTAATTTGCATATTCGAAACTAGAGTCAAAAACAATCGGTAGTTTTGATAGGTACCCGAGTGAGTACTAGATGCAATGTACAGATATGCTTCATAAGTTTAGTGGCAATGAAAATCACGGTTCCGTTGGCTAACAACTCTTAATGCGCGGTTACACGTTATCGCCGCCATATCGAGTGTTGTTTGCGGTATATCAGTTAATCAAATTGGGAGCGTATCGATATCACGAACGTCTTTCGATAGCGCGCCACTTTAATCTTAATTGATTGTATTCTTCTTGACGTTATACCGACTTGTACGTGTGATTTTTACTTTGATGTAGCGAATATTCCCCGGCGACGCATTTCAATTCGGATATCTGTTTCAGATCCGGGCGGCATGACGGTGCGGGAGCCGAGACGGGACGCGCGGCGGTTAATAGGACTGTCGGCGTGAACGAAGCTGATGAAAGACTGAAATGCAGATAGGAGTGTGGACTTACAGTGCGTGTGTATAAAGGGATGCATGGTTTGTGAGGTCGGAGCGGCGGTCATGGACATGAGCGGTGAGGGCGGGGGCGCGGGGGGTGCGCTGCAGCAGCGGTGGTACGACAGCCGCGTGAACGGCAGCCCGGCGGCTGGTGACGTCAGTTCAGAGGCGAATGGCGACGGGTTCTTCCACTCGCCACTGGAGGGCGGCCACCACAGTCGCGCCCGCTACTACCATCAACAGATGCACGCCCCTTATTCCGCCGCGGTCGGATCGCACGGTAAGCTGATTGTAAAACATTTTCTCATTCCATCTATTAATACAGGAATTCCACGAGTCCCATCGATTTTAATTGATACTGGGACACGTGGTCACCTTCACCGTATACATAAGTATGAGTGAACAGGTCAAGCTGACTGACTACATATAATAAAGTTGTACAAATGTTACATACCTCAATGTCATTAATTCAAACTACATACCCAACATGAATTCCAACTATCATAAATAAAGGTGGTTGCGACAGAAAAACTTAGCAGAACTGCGGGTCGTTATAATTAAAAATGTTAAGTTAAGCGAGCCAGTATTGCGGTGAGCGCGATGTCAGTATTTAAAGCAAATTGCTGCCACGGACGGTAGGCAGTCGTCCGGACCTTATCGTCCATCGGAGCGATATCTCTCCAAAACTCCACAATTAATTCAACGGACCCGACCAGTCAAAATTGCCATTCTGAAAGGTGACAGCTTAGGTAAACACGATCTAAAATGGGTCTCGACCGTAAAAGAAAAAAGTAATTCCATACTTTTTGTTTTTCCTTTTGAGGTTTAAATTTTATTACCGCTATAAAGTTTTTCGTGGAGACAGGTGGCTCTTCTTTATAATTCAACCACTCATTGGAACTCGTACGAAAGATCGTCTAGACGGGCGTTCTTAAAGGCTAGATTGGCATGCGGTTGATCCTTTTAATTTATTGAGCGATGTGTCTGTAGTGATGTGACACTTAAGAAACTGTGTCACTTCTTGGAATCGGAACCGAGAATCGATTTGGTTGCGGTCACAGCAGTTATGTGTCGTAGTTTATGTGTGTCCTCTCTCAGATCCGAATTTTAAGCTGTTTGTAAATGTACCTCCTTATCGTGTTCTGCTAAGAGGTATGATGCGGCTTCTTGTCATATTGATTACATCTAAATTTGGTAAATTCATTTGTCCAGACACAGCGGCGACTCCATTAGTACTATAAAATTACTTGAAACATTGATTCTCTTCTTCTTTCATATTACCGCTTATTTCAATCGCTTTGAAATCGAACATTAAGTTTGTAAAGTTAACGTGAATCTGTGTTCATAGTTCAATATTTACTATTATCGTGGTTTCTTTGTATGCCACTATTCATCTTGAGTTGCGTCAAATATAAAAACATATTTTTAACTCAACTCGCGAGAGGTGTGTGTAAACTTGCTGCGATGACAACTCGGATCGTTTTCACTTTAGACCGTCGAATACTTTACGAGCGAGAATTACGTCAGCACTTGACCTGACCTCTGCATAATTGTATAATTTGTAGCCAGAGAAATGTATCTCAATATCTGTGTAGCTGTACAGTGGATTAACTACCGCAGTATGGGTGGTAGATAATATCTGTTATAATACAGGTAATTAGCCACTTTAAATGAATAAGCATTGTTAGTACATGCAATAGCAGATTTGATATGTAGGTAGTAGATGCTACATATTATTGTGCGTGGTATACAATATGTTTTAGGTTAACTCCGAGAGGTATAAAAATACTATTTAACATATCAAACACTAAATACAAACATATAAAGTAATAACAAATCGGTTCCATATTCTTAGGTTAATAAGACTGGTAATTAAACTAAAAAAAACTTTAATTTGTTTTATATTGGATATGCCTGGCTGCAATTTGCGTTTTAATATGTCATAATAAGCAGTTTTAATATGTCACAAAACCTACAATATTCCTATTATTAATGTGTATTTTAGTCATAAAATATATATTTATAATAATAAATAGGACAATAGTCCTGCTATTAGGTACTCAAATTCACAGATTGTACAGGTGGTGCCATCTATTAATCAGTTTAAGCAATACTTTCGCTACACTAAACATTACTAATCCTGTTTGATACAGGTAATATTTTTTATACTACTTATGATTTTTTTAATATTCAGAGGGATAATTAAAAACATAAAAACTTGTACCAAATTATTTATTAGTGGGCTGAAATTTTCGTAAGAGTTTAGGAATCTACTTATACAATGCTACCATTCATATTCGATATTAAATATGGCTTAGTTACACGGTCAATAGGCATTATTTAGAAATAAAAGCGGCTTAATAACTCAAAACAGGGTTGATACAATTTATAAATGAATTATACTGAATGTATAAATCTAAATTTTATTTAATGTGGCTATACGTAAATCAGCTTCAACCCTGTAGCCACGGGTTTCTTCTCATGGTTGAAGTGTCCGGGAATATTCGGCTACGTTTCGGAAATTCTGATTCCGTCGGAATGCTACCAGCAGGCGATAACAACAGGGACCAACTGCTTAATGTGCCCTGCGAAGTACAGGTTCACTAAAGAAATTTTGCCACTCACGGTCACCCATCTCACTATCGACAAGCTTGCAGTTGTTTAATCTGGTTTATCACTTACGATCGACACAAGGTACGAGTGCTTATGTAATTTATTATTGTATTGTAAATGTCGGATGAACAATATATTTTTTTTATAAATATAAGAAAGCGAACTCGGATACTAAATATAACAGATACTTTATGATTGTATGCCATTCGTGCCATCGAGTATTTTAATAGATCCACAACAGAGGTGGTGGTTGTAATTTTATTATCTGGAAAGGTATTTTTTGTTGTCTGTAGAATCGTGGTAATGGGCAAGTCTGTAACGTGACACTGGCAACATTTAACGCACCTGATAATTTATGGTTTGGTGACACGATTGATGTTATGGACGAAATTATTTATTTCACTCCGTCCGCTAGAGGTTCACTGTCGTCGTTTTGTTCAAATAAATTCATAATATGGAGGGTAGTGAATCACTCAAAATGACACTTATTAATATGGACTAGTTTAGGAATGTTTGATAAATTACTGAATATACCATATATACACGTTGAGCTGAAATGTACTGTTGATTTACATATGTATAAAATTACTATATTTTTGTACATCGCCAAGAAAAAAGAAGCGAAACGCTTATAGTCCCACTTCACGTTGTAATCGGACGCGAGGGACTAGTCGTTAAACTTAGTTGAAAGCTTCTTGGACATCAAAAGATTAACACATTGATCATTAACTTCACAAGTAATTATGTTTCAGCTACTAGGTGAAGTGAGTTCTAGACTTTCTCGATTATGGGGAGTATGTTCAGTAGTGAGCCGCTATTTATTGAAAATCGGCTATTACCATAAAAAATACCTAGTTAATAAGAATAGTAAAAAAAGTATTTTAAAATGCTAAGTAAATCTCATATTATCTTCATAGTTTATAACGTGTGTACACAAGTTGTAGTGAGCCCATTGCGCTGGACAAAACATGATCTAATCTTAGCAAAGTTATATTGATTTAGTCTTGACATAGTTTCGAAAACTATCAACTCAACTCTCGAAAAAATTGTGTACAGTAAATGTAATAACTATTTAAAGTGGTTCCGCATAAATTCAGTATTATAAAACGATCACGAAACGCACCAATAGTTAGATATATACATATGTATAAAGACTGGTACCTAAGGATAATATATAAGCAAGGACAACTCAGTCATGTGTCAGTCACACGCTGTGAAAGTGTAAATACGACAGGAGGGAAGGTACACGACCTTTGTTTGCTATCATTCGAAGAAAGTCGACTAAAACAACACACATTATTCAATCCACTCCAGTATCGACTCATCGTACATTTCACGCGTATCGCACGGTGACAATGTAACATTCCTCTTGGACGCGATACAACGCTTTATAAACTGTACAGCTTTTTAATAAAGATTCTATTCATTGATCTTTAGTACTGCTTTTACGACTGTACTCATTAGAGCGAGTGTTCCTTTAATACCTATCGGTTTCTTTTGATTCGCATGCCAATGTTAAAGTATTAATGTTATTGTGTAAGAAAAGGACGCTTGCAATGAATTCTTTATTTCGGTAAGATCAATCGATTATTCGTGTAAGATTTTATGTTATGTTCATAAGTAATTTAAAGAGAATAATCCCATGTGTTAAGAACTATACCTAATAATTCAACCAGCAGAAGTAATGGAACGGCGATGGTTCGTTTTATTGAGAGACTACTCTTCCACTCGCTGACATACTCGTATAAGTTTGTACGATTGGTCTTCTAAGGCCGTAGTGGTTATTTCAGTTTATTCGACTATCGTTTCGGGAAAGGCGCTTTATCCTGTATGAGAAGAAGCAATGAAAAGAACTCCTAAGCATATCTGTTAATTCAATGCGGAGAGGATCTGTTTGCACCGTAACAGGAGGATATATAAATTATAATTTAAATCTATTTACTATTGGTTGACACGAGGGTAAAGTTACTTATTTATGTTTGAAATAGACTGCGTTTGTATTTATCTGCAGGCAAGTTGTAAGTATATGTCTTATTCTCCTTTATGTCAAGTTAATCCAGACAGACGACTGCTAGCCGGATTGAAGTCATTTTCTTTTTGTTTCGTTTAGAGTCGATTATTTTCAATTACGCCGCTCGTAAGTAAATGAACGAGATGTCTGCTCAACTCATCACTATACCAATTTAATTGACTAAGCATTCGTTTTTCAAATGCTCTCTCCCGTTTTCATTCGGCCTCTCTTTACCCACTAGAGGTCTCTCATCTGGGAACACGTTATAAACCTATTTGACACTTTTTATTGCCTTCATTCGTATTTCATTCCGTATTTTAGTTATGTAACTTTGCCTTACCATTAAATATATTAACATGACTCTGTATAACTTATGTTAAATATGATTAAAGGGAGGTAACTGGTTATTACTCCGTACCTACATTATTTTACTCTTACGACTTTACAATGAATTGGCAGTACAAAAACATTCATTTGCCTAATGCGAAGTTGTGTGCGTGTGAGTACACGCATGTGTGTGTGTTTGTTGTGCGTGTATGCGTGCGGGTCGTCGCGCAGATTGGTGCAATTAGCGGCGAGGGGAGGGGCCTGCGCCTGCGCACGCAACGACACATCGCCTCCCAAGCGCACCCGCATGAACTGCAATCATGTCACAAAATAATGATGCCATGAAACATTCATTATTTCCCCTGTACTTCACCTATTATCCAGTCTTGTGCCTGCGAAACTTTTATGTGAATTTCTTTTGTTTCTCTTGCAAAATGTCACGTATCTTTTAATCGACAGAGCTGTTAGATGAGATTACAACAGATTTAAATTATTTATGTTACCCTAATGAAAGTGCTTAACCATGGTGGAATATTGTCTTATATTTTTTCAGAAAAGAATTTGCTTAAATGTCTCATATCTACAATCTATTATCAACCTAAAAAGAAACATCAAAGAAAATCCAATGCAAAAGTTAATATCGACATAAAAATATTTTTTTACATTCTAATAATATTTACATTGACAATTATTTTGTACAAAACTCATGGTGCTGTATGCGTTCGTGCGCTTCACAAACCGCAATTAAATTTCAAAACGAGTAAGGCGTCCAATATTAATTAATTAACCTTATATATGTTCAATAATATTATTAAATTAAAGTTATTTTATTTATATATGGTAGACGGCAAGCCACTAATAAAGATAATGTTGCACCAATTTTATGTTTCCGCATTATCTATTGCGTCATATATATAGAGCATACTTTTATTTAAAATTTTAACTTCGTAAGTTAATAAATGTAAATTCTGACCTTGTAAATTCAGTGATTGGAAACAATAAAAACTTACGCGAATTCAGAACGCGAATACTCAATAACTTTATCGAAATACCTGTCATAAAATGAATGGGACTTAGGATAAATTTGCTGTCATAACACAAAAACATATGTTTTCCGCAACTCATTAAAAGACAAAAAAATCTTTGATAAAATAGTACTTTTTAAATGTACCAAAATTCCGTTCAATATACCTACATCGGATACATGTGGGTATGATAAGCAGACAGAATCGCGACTGATCTTATATGGATTCCGTGGCTTCATTAGACATATCCCAAAAAATACATAGGTCTCAAGAAACTTAAGTTCCTACATGTTTCACTAATGAATGAATCAAAATTAGTGTCAATCTAGTATTTACGGTTATTATTTGTATCTCAAAAGACACCGAAAAGACTAAGTTGTTTACTTTAAGTTGTTTTCAAGGCGTATAGAACTATGGCTCTACCGGTAGAGTCAATATTTGTGTAGCGTAGGGTAACCAATTCACTTCAAAGAAAATTCGAATCTTTCCATCTTTTGCTGCCATTCATAATTAATCGGTATTATTACATCTGTTATGACTATATACAAGTTTTACTCCAGGTTTAACTATCGATGATGTAAAATTCCTTACAAATGTTAAAAAAACACAAGAACAAGAATAAAACGAAGAAAATATTTTAAAATCAGTTGAATCACACGAAATGTAACTAGAATGTAACTTGAATTAAGCAATTTTGAGCCATTCAACTGATTTTAAAATATTCTCTATTTCTATCGATAAGGATAAAAAATGGCGATAAGTTTATTATTATTATTACTTAGAATATATTATTCTGAATGGTCAACTAGATTTATACTTTCGATCAGGTGAATATCTTTTTTTTCTCTTATTCGAGTATTTTAAATACAAAGTTGATAATCCTAGTGTAGCGGTTGGATTCACATGCAGCCGCCCAAGGCGACGCGAGGCGTCGTTTCGTAATGGGATATTGCTCCAACTTTCCAGACGCGACCGTTTCAACCAGATTCGTTCAAATTTTCACCAATACAATTGAATTCTACGCGTTTTGGAAGTGTGTGATCGTCTTGTCTGTATTGTTTCGGTAATCCATAAATCAAGCGATCATAAGGTTCGATTGGGGAGATACTGCGTTTATTACGTTGTTGAACGATGACTATTATAAATATAATAAAAACGTCGGTTACAACTTTTTGTTGTATAAACATTGGCATATTGCTGGACAAACAATCATTAACTAACAAATAACAAATAAAATGTACAAAACATTGTATGATTTTAATAGATAGATATGTGTATATACTTATAAGTGACATCTATACTGGAGCCATACCCATGCTGCTATTATGCCATTCCAGATAAGAAGTTTTAGTGATTAGGAATCCTACACAACCCGGATACTTTCCCCACAAGACGAGGTATGTTTTGAAGATCCTCCCCCGTTTAAGAAAAAAGGTAACACACTCTTGCATACTACTTATATTTTTAAACAGTATCTTGCAACATGTTCATAATTCTAAGATCAATTTAGTAAATAAATAAATTAAAACTTTATTTATCGTAACGTATCCAGTTGTGTTCAGTATTTAGGAAACTTATAGATGACATTTAAACTTACACGAGAAGTAACTGTGGTACCTAAAGCAAAGTACAAAACCGGTAACAGATCCGTGTTACCGAATACTAAGTTTAAACGCTTCATAATAAATCTTAAGTTGTATTGCGTAGCTATATTCATATGAAAC
>DWPT01000109.1:0-30999 GCA_018251895.1 Agathymus mariae mariae
CTACTGACTGCTGGCCGCAGGGTATGAGTCTCTTTTTGTTTTGCAGGAGTAGAACATAAATAACCTTCAGCTAGTACCAATTTATATAGTATTATTATTATCACTATGTTATTGTTATATGACATAGTAAATTGTTCAATTGTATCATAGCAATGCGTTAATTCATAATCATAAGTAATTCTGTAACTAAATTTTCTATATAATAATTAATATTCTTTAATTCAAAACTAACTACATATTACAGACTACGTAATGACTATCTACAATTGTTACTATTATGCAATAGGCAAACGGACAGTAAATGATGGTAAAAAAAATTGCAAGGCGAAATAATCAGCATTAATCCTTTCCGGCAACGTTACCTTCTACCCCCAACCCTCAGAATAAAAACGTATAAACATAATAACCCGTGAACGCTCCCAGACCGTCTTAATGCGATTAGACCCCCGGTACATTTGGCCGCGCAGTGGTACATTAATATTTTTTATTGTTGGCGAAATGACGCGGTAAACAAAAGGGTCATTATGATACCGAGCAGATGTGACGTTGTTGCGTTGGCTGCTTTGAGACGCAGCTTGGCTGTAGACTGTAGGAATGGACGTTTGAATATATTACGTTATTCTCATGCTGTTCGTCCAGGTATTGCAATTTTATAGAAATATAGTTTGATTCTCTTATTGGGTACTTGAGGGGAATGTAAAATGTAACAGTTAGATTCCAGTGGTATGGAAATTTTGTTAGTTTATTGTGAATTCGGCCAGAAAATATGCCATTATTTCGGCTCTTTATAAAGCTAGTTTGGCGTTACCATAAGTTGCATTTTGTCTTGCGTGAAAGGAGATGTGACGAGATTTGAAGAGTCCCTCTCGACGAACTCATTAGGTTCGTGCGGTCGAGTTTAGAGAAACTTGTGGACCTGGTACCTTTTCAAAGGTGCCTGTGGCTGCCAGGGGAGGCTTGCAACATAATCTGATACATCCGATAGAGAGATGTTTGGGTGATTTCTTCTTCGTTTACAAAAAATAAACATTAATTCAGTTGTCACTGTCAAAAGCCTGATAGCTAAGTGGGTGAACAGAAAGCCAAGCATCCTTCTCTGTAATTTTGATTCATGGCATAAGTTACTAACAATTAAAACATCTAACACAGAAGCAATGAAGTGACCGCTGAAGCAAATCGACCGACAGTTTACTCACTTCAGTGTAATTTAAAATTAACGACCAGACTTTTGACACTAACAAATTAGCTTGGAAGTTAAATGAAAGTGAAAAAATATTGTGAGATTTGTTTGGAGCTGGAAAATAGTTTCGTAGTTTCTTTGACTTTAGAGTATTTTATATTTATTTATTCATTGAATACTAGAATTTCTTTGCCATCTATGCGGTAAGTAATAGTTCTGTTGATAACTCGACGGCTGGTGCTGATGGGAGATGTCAGTGCCAAATTGCTTGAGCAATTCCTTGCTACAAACCGCACGAGCTGTCGATGAGTTGGATTGGTAACTTAATCTACAAATTTGCACTGGAGCAGCGTGCAGTCTGCTATAGGTCTCATCAGTTACGTAAAGACACCTGTTCCAGTCGTTAAGGGGTTTGAGCCGTTATAAATATGAACATTCAAACGAAATTCCTTAAATACAAGATGGAGAAAAACAGCGCATTAATTATTAACAGATTTCACTCTACTATTTTTTTTATAAATAAAATGTTTATAAACAGTTACAACCCCACTAAACGACGCTTTGTATATATGGCATGGAAAAACACAGATATGATAGACAATTAAACCAGAAATAAATTTTAGATAATAAAGACAAAAAATACTTATAAGCTAACAAAAATATCCACGAGTAATTGCATTATAATTCCTACGGAATCCCCTTCACACGATTTAAATTCGGGCTTGACTGTTTTTTATTAACAATCTTAACTGTCATAGAAGTGTGCGGCTGTCATGACTGTATACGCTTGTGACCTAAATTTTTATGAAACTAATGTAGACTATCAATTCTAATTCCCGTAGCCGATGACGCAACTCATTGCGGTCACTTGCACTAATTGTGACCAGCTGCCGAGATAATTGATACGTATTACGCAGTTCCAATTGACGACCTTATGTCTTGAAGGAACGCTCGAAACTAGATCGAATTTCGCATGCGAGATGCATGAATTCAATTTATAACGCAATTTATACAATTTACAACCGTACAGCATTAGACAACACTTGAATATCAAATCGATTTTCGCGTGCTGAATGAGATGAATCGATTTCGTTTTATATAATTTTACAGAGCGATTGTGAGCCTTATGACAGTTGATTTTGAGGTTATTTTGTATATCAACTTCAGTTTATTTATCAACGACAATTAATGTTCGTAATGATAATAAGGATGGTGCACAGGAAATATGAAAATATCCTTGTCTCCGTCTTTTCTTATTAGGTTCAGCTACCTACACTTATTGATATTGGGATGAAAATTATATTAAATATTTGTCATAAATACCTCGTTACTCGTTTTAATTAAATAATAAAATATAAATCAATGTAGCTTAAGAATATGTAATTGTGACGTAATAAAAAAAATGTGTAGTTCCTATAAATATCAGTACGTGGTAACAATAATGGTATTAATAATACTGTAGTTGTTGTAATTGCAGCTGTAGTTATACCTAATGAAAGTACACAGCTACTGTTAGATGAAACCAAATTGCCAGTTTTAATTATTTAGTTAAATCGACTTTCCAAGTCGAGTAATCCACTAATCGAGTTATTAGTTATCATCACACCAAAGTTCGAAGATCAAGTTAAACTGATTAGTGCCAGGAAATTGTACGATAGGTATTAATAATCAAAAGGAGTTCTACAGCGATCCCTAAGACCAAAGATCATCTGGGACGCCCAATAGCAATTAACCCTGTGCCGCTACGGCATAACAATGTGATGTAGTCTAATTGACGACCCCAATGTCCCCAGTAAACACTAACAGACACCCGTTCACTTGAGTGAGCGACGAGATGAATGAATGACTTGTTAATGCTTTACTCTTTGTAACAATAGTGAGTATTATACGAAGACAAATATTTTAAAAACATGGCCTCACTCAATATCAACTGAATTGTGTTATAATGCAACTATTTATTTTTTTCTTTTCTCTTAACAGATTTTATACATTTCTCTGATTAGTAATCATTATATTAAAAAAAGATTTTTATATTCCTTGGGCATATCTAGTGATCAAACTTGAAAAGGAGTCTTAAATGTAAGCAATCTTCTCCCTACTAGCATCTTCGGAATGCACTGTGTGACTGATGAGATTCGATTAATTACTATAAATTTTACGTATACGGTAAAGGATAGACTAGGAATCATTTGAACCTACAAAAAAGATTTTGTCAAAAATTTTATCAAACGTAACATTTTCTTTTAGAACTGTTTCAAATTGTCAGTAAAACAAAAATGATCAAGAAATCAGTAGCGTTACATTGGTTTAAACAGTATTGATGGTAATGTCAACAGATTTGACCCGCTGAATCAATGTTCCATCAGAGTAATAAACGAGATGTTACGAGCGACTCATTGGAGTGGTACGCGCCGGCGCCATGTTGCCGGTTGCTGGCTTCTATTTAAATTTCAAAATTCAGTGTAGTTTACATATTACATAACACTTGTAAAATGTCATTAATTGATTTTGTAAAAGAGGATAATTAAAAACAAGTCATATGACCATAGACTAACATAATTTATAGTCTAGAAACAGCAGAGTCAAAGCCAACTTAGGTACCAACCAGTGAAATATTTTAAAGTGTTTTGATGCAGTCTTGGAGAGTCAGTGAAATAGCTAGTATTTGGCCGACTACCGTATTTAGTCGGCAACTCTATTTGTAATATCTCCTGGTGTTGCATATGAGCACGTGGCAGTGACCACTGACTTTGGATATGTGGCTAGTCTGCCGTAGGTCCGGATATTACTTTCCGCATATATATAAAGTCACAAGTAGGTTAACGAGGTTTAGTGATATAAATGAAAACATTAGAAACATAGCATTATTTATTAATATGGTTGAATTTAAACCATTCGGCGATCATTAGTTATAAAAGAATTAAGGTATGTAATTTAATGATTTGATTCGTTACATACGTCAACGAATTAAAAAGACTAAATACTTTTGCCGCCAAAACAATTCTATAGACTATGTTAATGTATAAAAGAGCCGCCATTTAATTCCACTTCAGATTTAGTGACGTACCATGACGGTTTATTAAACGTCATCGGGTAAAGGGTGATAATCGAGCGAGTTAAATCGATGGCCCGCATGGCTATATTTATCTTTTATATGAAAATAAAATAATTGCTGGTTATTAAATGCTACATGCGGGTGTTTATTGTACGGCGGCGTGACTGACTTTTTAATCGAGAGCATTTAATTGAAGTCATTCTTGTAAACTCTCGTCGCTTTCTTGATTTCCTTAAATGTCTAAAATATTAGGTTTCTTTTAATATTAAGTTTGAATTGTAATTAAATGTAATACATACAAATATTGATAGTGATTGCTATTAAATTTAGGTATGTTTCCATTTATATATTAAATAACATTAATTTCAATGTTTACGATTTACTAAAGGGAATTATAGATCGCAGGTATATCTCATTGCATTCGTTAAAGTTTATGCAAACCTTACATATAACACAGAAATGTTATTTAAGATCCGATGTACAAAGATTGAAATCTGTGATCCTATTACGGTACTATTACGGTTCACATATAAAAAATAGCAGGACAAACAGGCAAACTGTATTGAAGATTACAAAGAGGCATGTCGTAGGCGTACAGCAGATGTTTACATTGGAAGAGCGGTGCGGCCCGCTAAGAATGGGCCGCATTAGTCCAACAATGGGATCGGGACATAATAGCTCTTTATTCCACCGAATCTTATTATAACTGACGCGTACACGAGTCGAGTTTTCGAGTATAGACATTTTGAATGTCCGACAATAGTGTTACGTTCGAGTTTAAAATCTTAGGGGTCATTTGCGGCGTTCTACGGTTTTATTTTATTGACAATATATAAAATTGTTACAGGCAATAAAAGTGATTAATTATATTACAAATTGTAAAAAATATTTTGTCTATCCGCTTGACGGTAAAAATTTGGGTAATTCGTAGTTCGTATTTAAATTAAAAAATTGTCTATGATTTTTATTGTTGAAAGAAATGCATCATTAATACAGTCTTGTTTCCATTTAGGTCTTATTGATACTAATACTGATGATTATTAACTGATTGTTAGTATGCAATATACTACATATAAATACAGAGCCAAAAATATATACCACAGATAGAATATACTCACAAGCTACAGAAAACATAGAAAGTGATTCAGCTAGCCGTGTCCTATTCGATTTCTAACAATGGTACGTTCACAATCGTAAAATAATCTCGTAAGGAGATCGAAAACGGCGAAACAAATTTAGCATCCACAATGGGACCCGAGTTTGTCTGTTTGTCACCGATTCCAATCTACACCCTCGCTATCGAGATGTGAGATGTTTATTTGCGTTAATGTGCAGCAGCAGGCTTTACTTTGTTATTAATAGTCTGTGGTATCTGATTGTGTAAATTAAGATAGTGACACGGGTTGTTGTACAATAATGAATGAATCAAGTTATTTATATCTCAACTAAATACAGCATGAAGGGAAACTATTGTAAAATAAAACAGGACAACTTGAATGTAAACTTCTAATGTTAGCAAAATATCAATGTTAAAACTACACCGTGAAAAAACAATAAGCATTCCAGTATTCTAATATTTAAAAAAAATTATGACATAAAATCCAGTGTTTATTTTTAAAATACGATCTTAGAAAGTTTGAGAACAGCGAAAGATAAAGAGCTGTACACCTAAATGATTGGAATTATAGATATTGTTGCTAACGGTATCTAATATTATAGAAAAGTAATAAATTATAGTAAATCTCAACAGTGAATTAATGGACACAAATTAGACTCCATAAACACGTGTTCAGAAAAGGCAACGGTCCAGAAGAAAAACATTGTTGTATATAATTTTACGTCAACCTTTATAAGAATTTCTCTAGAGGAATCGTAATAAGGTTGAAATTTGATTGTTAAATCGATTTTACAGTTTGAAAAGCCATCATATATTGTAATGGTTCGAAATAGCATTAAATGGCGCGCAAAAAAAAAAGATGGCATTGTGTAGCGAATTTCTTAAATAAACACCTTTTGAGTGGGCGGGCGAACGAGTATTTGTAAATAGGTTTTGTTATCAGGACAATATATTTTTTCTGTTTTTGTCTGTCCGCGGCTTTAACATCGTGACGTGACTTGACGTAAAAGGTGACGCGTTTCTTATTTTTTTTTAATCCATTCGCATCTTGATACGCAGTTTGAAGTTGATAGAAGTTATTAGCGGGGTTATATATATAAAGTAGTAAAATTAAGAACAACGACTAAGATGGACCGGCCTTAAACTAAATTATAATTTTACTTGTAATATATGAGGAAGATAATAATCTACTTAAGTGTTATGTATCGTTGATTTCATTATCATAAACCATTCTCGTATATATCGGATGGTTAAGTTTATGATTGTCACAGACTTAACGATGAAGGCCATAGTCCACGTGCTGGTTGCTAAAGTTTTAACACCTTAAAAAACATGAAGAATTCGCAGGTGTGTAGATTTGTTCCTGATGTTTTTCTTCTTAAGCAAGTAATTATTAGTACCCAATAACTTGCACATATAACTTTGAAAAACTTGATCAATAGAACCACACGGTAGGATTTGTTATAAAAAATTTGGTTTATACAAATTTTATTTATATTTTATAAATATCAGTTATATGTATGAGAAACATCAGCTAAGGTCTTGTTTCTTGTAAGATTTAATGATATACACTTATAACTTATGAGAATATGTATTAACGGACGTGTGACCTTTTAAGAGACACGAAAAAGTGCTTTTTCCGGCCCATACAAAATTACCGATTCCAAGGAATTTAAAAAGGTCAAACGTAATTTAGCGCACGCGATGTTTAGAAAGATTTGGGGAAGACAGTCGCGGAATGAACTAACTGTTCATGTCAATCCATAGCGCTAAATAAAAAGTTGTGTTATGAACCTTACATTGTGGGTAATATTATTATGTGTATTAAAAAGGAAGTATTAAATTTTAATATCCCACCAATGTTGTTTATGAACACATCTTTAACAAAATGTCATTTCTCACAGTACAAAATCTCGAACTATTAGGCATATGAACACCAGGCGGTATCGTGCGATCGCGGATGTTCGTAAGTGGTATAAACAACACGGCGGGTGGTGTCGCGTTACTGTTCGGTGTGACTACTTAGGCGGCTACTGTAACTCGCTAAACACGCGGGTGGTTAAGTACGATATGATTTACTAGTTAAATTTGATGTCTGGTATAAAGTTATTGAATGGTTACTTTTATGATAGACACATTTTTACAGTAGAGACAACAAAATTTGCACGAAAAATTTTGTTGATATTGGTAAGTTCAGTATGATTTTGTATGCAGGTTTGGGCAGTTTATTTAATGGGAGTTAATCGTAATTTAACCGTATTTATTTTCTCGCACGCTAACCTCAGTAGTCACATACGTGACGCATCATTTCAAACACACACGTAAAACACGTATAAGCTTAAAGTCATAACGTGAAGTATGTGAACAGAATAGTGACATATCAAGAGAATAAAGTGTGCATAACTGGGTCACAGTAGCAGTCGGTGTCAGGCAACAGTGTCGCGATGCCACGGTGTCACAGCGTCCTGTCGCGACACAAAGCGCGTCAGGTCACTTATCTGATCGGTCGCCACTCTCTGTACACAGTGATGTGTACCTGCCTTAGCAGCGAGGTGCTATCGCAACAATGGATACGAGAACTTACTGAGTTACTGATATTACCGTATTTAAGTCGGAATCCTATTGCTATCACATTAATTTCGATGGAACGAAAATTTCGTTTGGTTTGATATTTAATGAACGACTAATTTCCAAGTACCTTGTATGCATTGTGTAGTCGATCCTTTAGCGGTCGTAGAATAAGTTATTAGATAAGTTTAAATGTGCAAATACCCTTTATCTATGATTTTGAGTAAAATACAAGTAATAAAATTAAATGAAAGGGTGTTCAATGTGTTGGTTAATCTAAACAGCTTCGATACAGCACGAAACGTGCAAACGAACGTTACTTAGCGCGAGGCACCGATAGTCTGACTTAATACACTGCAGTGTACAACTGACAGACACACTACGATAGTGGCAATACGTCAAGTACATGTAGACACTTTATTATAGTTGTGTCGGATGTGAAAAGGAGGTCATGTTACTTAGGTTAACGAATAGGCATAGATGATAATAATTCTTTACACACACCCCCGCACTAGGTTACCCTATGTTGCGGGTGGCATGGACGTATACAAACAAGACATCACAAACACCCATGGCCCGAGAACAAACATACATCTGTCACATAAATGTCTGCCCCGACCGGGAATCGAACACGGGAATTCTCGCTCGACAGGCAGGTCCACTCCTAACTGGACCATGGGGTCGATAATGATCTATATCTGTTTCTATAGTGTAAGTACATCGTAATTATGTAATTTAATTATACTTTGTCTGTGTCCATGTAACATTTTGTATATGTTGAGTAAACTTAAAGGTCCCATTTGCCGATTGGTCAAACTTATAAGTTGTTGATAATTTTGTGATACTTTGTTGCATTAAATTTGTTACAAAGTAGACTCAGAATAGATAGACAGATAAGCCTCAAATAAATTCCGGTCCAAATAAATTCTCATTACATTAAATTAAGTCGATTGAAGAGTTCCAACGCTATATTTAAGGCACGCGATGAAGTATCAGAATCGAAACAAAATATTTTGCATTTTGAAGTATTGTCCCATTGTGTAGTTAGTCACTTTTAGTAATGAACGGGTGTCGCATTTTTTTTATAATCAAAAAAGTAAAATAGATTTTTTTTTTTATTTGTATAGGGAATAAAATTGATACGTTATATATTGTTTTCTACCCTAATATTATATATTACTCTAAAATTAAATATTACTAGTGATTTTATTTCCATTAACTTTTAGGTCTTCAATAACTTATTGCAACAGTGGTACAAAATATGCGTCTAAATCAAAATTCAAAAAATTGCTTACAGTTAACGGGAATACAATCTTGTACCCAGTAAGAAGTTTCAAAATGTCTACACATAAAAAGTCTCTTTGGTGTTTAGATAAAAGAATATTTTAGAATATCTACCTACTGATCAAAACTGTCTTGTTTTACATGTAAAGTTTTAGTAAAAGCTTTCGAACCGAGGACGCATCGTCGTGATATCCGTAATGACATCGTAAAGTTCCTCAGATTGCGAGAGCGGGACGGAAGAATTTGAACAAGGTTGTCAGAATTACAACGGTAATTTATATAAATTTTTAGGTAAGTCACTTTTCAAAACTAAAATATAAGTAAGGTAAATCAAAAATTAAAATGAAATAACGACTTTTTTTTGCTTTGTGTCAAATAGAACGTTTCGGGGGTTACGTGCTTGCATAATAAAGTGTAATTTTTGATACCGCCAAGGACTTCGTCCACCAGCATTACTTTATTGTCCTGTCCTGAAGCATTCCCGTTTAGCATGCCTTTATTTAATGAACCTCTCATAGTCTTGTTCCGTTGACTCGTTCAATCGTGTGAAATGTAACATATAGGCAACCTACTCTAAACATTGTATGTTTTGTCACCCTTTGGCAAACGACAAACAGTTAACACTGAAAAAATCTTAATATTAGATGACGTCCCTGTATTTTTAAAATTATTCTTAACTAGGTATAAATTGTAAACGGGGAAAAAAAAAAAACTATTAGATATTTGAAAATTTTGTTAAAACCCTATACAATTTAGATACTTAATCTTTGGCCAACCCTCGTAGGCAGGAACGCGGAAGAATTAGCAACACTAACAACGGAGTAAATCACCGGGCCAGTCTCTCGGATAAAATTTAAAGTAGGCTTAATATATACGGATGTCATTCGTGAGCGATATGATAACAGATTCATATCTATTAAGGTGTATTTTAGTAGTGGATTTTACTTGTGAAAATATGTAAAATGACGATATGGGTAGTGTAATAAATAAAATGTAATTTCGATCCAAGAACATGGGTGATGGTCATGACTAGTTTATCAATATTTTATTGCTTGCACTATATCTCGACAAAATTAAAAATAGGTAATAAATTCTCATTTTTTAAATTGAATAAGTTAATACTTGAGAACAATCCCCCCTGATGGAAAGTGGTGATGAAGTCATAAGATGTTGAACGTATTAACTGTAGAGCCTATTCACTCTCCTCTTGAAGACTCCTACGTTGAAAGAAGGCAAGAACTTAGCCTTAGCCTCTCACTAGGATTCCCTGTTATTTTAACTGCTACAAACAGTCAGAAAATGACTCTGTCATATAAATGTCTATCTTCGGGACGTACCCCAGACCACTTGCTTGGCGGGTTCCTTAACAAGTAATTGGTCTTAAAAGTCGTACACTTGATTTCCCTAAACCTAGTCCCCGATACTCTTCACCCTTTACTGTAAAAAAAGATATGTACAGAGATGTACATATACCCACTACATAGACCCCGGGGCGTATTTTTGACGAATGAACACATCAGCCGTGCGAACACTGACTGATGAATGCTTTAAGGTGCATCTGTATAATTTGACATTGCGATGCACATTACAGATATTTTTACTTTACTCACATGAATATTAGGAAACGATGTTTAACCATACTGGAACTAAAACGCAATACATCAAAAGCGTGACAAAAGTATGTAAAACAAAATTTACAACAATCTTGTTTTTTATCGTGAGCGCCATGTTTGAAGCTTAAGCTAGTGAATAACTCAATCATTGAATCACTAGCACGGCGATTTTAATCCTAAGTACAGTGAGTGATTTGGCACAAGAAACCATTTTGATGGTTGATTTTAACATCTCTAAAACAGTATTTTTAGGTACAAAGATGAAGTTACTCTACACGAGCCGTACAGCCACCCTATATCAAAAATAAACGTATCAGTAAATCATTTATTTTATCAATGTTACAGATTATTCAACATTCTGAATACTTTGTAACCATGCAAGTACTGCTCACACACTCAAGTCGTGCCGCGATAGACGTCCTGCTTGAAACTGACGTCACTGGTGATATTTTACCACTGATGAGAGTTAATGGAATTAAATGACATAATATTAAATGAAGTTGGTTTTATATACTCTAAAATATAAGCTGTATCATCGCTTCAACAAATACCTTGAGTGATCCCGGAGGAAGAAACGGCAAGTAACTCCCAAGTTTTTTTCCTACTCACCCTTACAGAAATCGCCTACTACTAGCTGTGGATTCATTATTAAACTCTTGTCCAAGTTATCCTATCCTTAATGTTGTTACATAATTTGTACTAACTTTTCTTCATCAGAATGGTTTTGACATGAGTTTATAATTCACAGTTCGGTATTTTCGTCAAATTGTAACGGTTTTTTTATTATTAACTGTAAAATTGGTGTAAACCAACTTACAAACCCTGGATAAATAATAAAAATGTAAAAATATTTTGACTTATTAGAACAACGTCTTAAGTGAAAAAGCATTTTTGTATGGCATTGTTTAAATATTCAATTTATTTTTGTTATGAGTGACTTATGAATTAATGATAATGATTTAAATAAAAATAAATGAAATTGTATGTCGTATCGATCCAACTGTTATTTAATTTCATTGTGAACATAATCCATTAACAATTTAAATAATAATTAACGGATGTGCGTAGTTACATATTAGGTAGGTATATACCAAAATAGATGGTAGGATAGGTACTTGGAGCAAGTGACGTTTTCAGGGTTGTTAATGAACATAAAATATTCTGGTACGGTTTCATTTAAATTACAAAAGACGCTGACCGCTGGAACACAGCCCCGCGTTGACACGCACCCCTGATCCGGGGGTTGATCGGGCACAATGTTACATATGGCACTAGGAAGGGGTAGCGGGCGGATTTCAATAAAGATGAGGTTTTTTGAATTTTCCCAATCAAACGCGAAGGATTTTTTTAACATCGCAGCGAAAATTCACTGATTCCCTTGGTTTCCGTTCCATTGTACAGATTCAGGATCGGGTATAATGAGAAATGACAGCGTAAAACGAATCATTGCCACATTTGTGTCAATAGTACTCAAATGTTTTGGTGGCGTTTGTATTATTATACTATATACTAGTTTTCGCCTACTAAAATCGGACCGTTATGATATATTAAGGTTCTGTTTCTATTTTTTTTAATGGTAATACTAAAGCTCGTCCACGGATATCAAACAAAAAATAAAAAATTAAATCGCTTGACGAGCAGAGGAGAAAAGGCTAACAACTGTTTTGTCATGTTTCATCTTTCTCTATTTATATTTAGAGCAGTAAATTGTATATAATTATGTGTGATTAGGTTGACTTTGTTAAGCCTAAAAAAGCTTTGTTAATAACATAAATCATGTCGTAATATCATGTTGACTAGGAAAACATATTATTAACTGCGACATTAGTGAGACTGCCGTTTCGCGGCAAAAAGAAGTTAATATCGGGAGTGAACACGAATGACTTTTCAACATCTTTATTTTCAATTTTTAAAGAGTCTCTGATAAAGGCGATCATCTGTTCGGTTCAAGCCACTCGAAGCGTGATCCGTGCACTTTGCCGCTTGGCGGTGCGACGCGGTGCTCTTGACACGCGCTCGCCTCTCGCCGCCATTGTCTCGCGGTAATCGTCGCTGATAAGCCGCTGACTTCGCAAATAGGTTACGTATTAGCCCCTGACACTTTTGACACGAATATCAGTCGGAGATTACAGCTTTTTCCATGACATGGTCATTATGATTTGAAGAATGGATTAAAATTTTAAAATACTAACATTATACACTTTAGAAGCAATATTAATCAATCAGTCAACCTATTACTTATTACTGAAATAATTTTAAAGTTGGAAATTATTTAATGTAGTTCATGTATTTTGTCAATATTGGCGTAAAAAAATGTTTATCTTAATGAGAATTCAGGTTATTGTTTGAAATTACTGTGTTAACCTCGGTACAAGATACTTGTGCTAAATTTCAAATAATTTGGATACATAAAACTTTGTGAAAACTAAATTAATATATCTTTATACATAAATAGATATTTGTGTACATACAGCTTAAAAATTTAAATTTGTTCAATCAAATAATTAATCGTTTGACTAAAGTTGACTCTAAATACTACAATAGTCAATTCTTTGTACATCCTGAAAATTACGGACAATGTTTATACGTTGACTGCAAAAAAAAAACATAAAACCAGTTTCATTTCTCGCTAAAAGCCGTTTTTCAACCCTAATTCAGTGGCGAAATAAAGCTCGCCTACACCGAATGGAGTGAAAAAATTCCAGTTCAAAAAGCCACAGTTACACGATCGCCGGCAAACCCGGTGCATTGTCGTGTGAGCTCGTGATGTATGCGCGGAGTTTTTTGCACAGACGACTATAAAGGTCTTTTGTTTTCTTTTAAACCGCCGCACATTGTGACCTAGGTTGTCTGTGGTCGCTCCTGTTTCAAGTATTACAACGATCTATTGTATTTATTACTGTTTTTGACTTTTGTAACATTTATAACCTGTAATTTACCAACATGGTTATAATTTATGAACAAAAAATATATTTCTGTATTTTTTATGACATACCAAAATATGTTATTAATACATATACTCAACACTGGTTTTCTACCTAATGTTAACGGTGTTTAATGGATTACTGGTCTAATTTGTGGTGGTGTTATTTTACATGCTGTATAATGTTATTATTCTTTATCTGTACACTTTTAAATACTGATATGAATGATTAATCTAAAAAAATGTTTTTTATTCAGACTGTTCACAACAATATCACTCCGCCTGATGTAACACTGATCGCAATCAATATATTATTATGAGGGACAGGACAATAGACCTCTGGGACCGAAGCCGAAGCTCCGCAGACGCGTGCGGTAATTCGACACCCACTTAATTGTTGCACCCTCATTAAAGTTCTGGGATTTAATAAAAAGTGTTTTTTTTTTATTCGATGGTTTGTGTTCCAGTGGCGAAGCGATGGAAATGTTGATAAGTATTAGGTTATAAACAGTGACCCTTACAGGAGTTATTAAATTATATTATTCATATTTAAAAACCGGTTAAGTCCGTGCCAGACACGCATTTATCTAACAGTAGGTACTTACGAGCAAAAATGGTGAAAGACAGGATTTTAACACAGGTTTTTCTGTTTCCCTGAACTTATACTCGAATTCTGTATTTATTTTCAAAAGTCTTAGGTCCGTTTTATTAGGGGGGGGGGGGGCGGAGGAATGGAGAATTAATTAATTTTAGTAAATTTTCCGTGAACTAACAATAATCATGTTAATATGTATTTTAAAATAATAACAATATAATTTATTATTATTATTATACAAAAGAAGTTATTTCGTAGGTTATGTGATATGAATTTGTGTTTTTTAGATACTTTTTGATAATTCATAAAAAACATAATCCGAATCTATAAAAATTATAAAAAGCTACGAGGTAAGGTAACAACAAAAAAATTCGTGAAGATCTTAATAATCCGTAAAATCAATCTAATCGAATCGTCAGTAATGGAGCTTGTTAATCAGCCTGTCAAATTAGGTATGACGTTACGAAAGAGCTCACTTGCTGAAATGCTTGTTACGCGAGGGTTACGACGCCATTTTAATGTCATTTACTTTATTAATTATTATGAAACTTTCACTTTTATTGTAAACATAACTTTGTACTTTTAATAAAGTCGATTGTAAGATACTTTCTATGTACCTGCTATGTGCTTTGATGTAAACATATGTATGTAAGTTTAATATTAGTTAATGGTTTGGGTTTAGATATAAAAATAATGTTGATAAGATACTGAAAGTAAAAATGTTATTTACAATGTAGAGACAACACACCGAGAAACCACTACATCAAAATCAATGAAGCAAAGGTTAAAAATCGTCAAAAATAATGGGGCGTCCTAATCGGCCCGTCAAATTAGGTTTCAGCGTTCGGAAAGCGCTGACTCGCTCCGACGCGCGTTTCGAGGGTGTGACGCCATTTTCTTTTTGTGCGCCAACGTGATTCTATTACCGCTCTTTACATCCTTCATCATAACGGTTAGTTACGCTTGAGTTTTTAAAATTGGAATGAATTGAGCTATTTTTACTCGTAAATTCTATTGAGGTTTTAATAATTTTAATCTTTTAGTTGCTTTTTTTGCACAGTAAGTAGTAAGTAAACACTTAGTGAGTGTAAGAATATGAACTTATATCTTGATTATTCGTTAACCATATAAATTCTAAAATGAGTTATCTAGACTAGACGAGACATTATCTGATTTCATGTGAGACATAATAAAACCGACAAGGTACCTGACCTATGCTGAGCAGCACATTAATTTTAGACATATTTTTACGTAAACCAGTATTGCATAAAAAATCACAATATTTATTTATGTTGTCAATCAATTATAAATTAATCTGGGTATCGAAATGATTTCTTTTAAATCTTTGATTCTGTTACAAAACTATGTGTCGATGGAATCAATCTAATTGAAGTTTTGTAGTAGAGGCAGGAGTATAGTTAATTTTATTTTAATGTAAAATCTGTACATCTTTCTTAATTAATTATATAAATGAAAACCTATATTTGTTTACAGATGGCAAATCAGTAAATACATTTTGATCTAGGTTCCATGTAATTGAAAGTTTTAATTTTTTTAGAATTAACATAATTTTTGACTAATCAAGAAATTTTTAGATATTAAAATGCTACTCAATAGAACTCCACGTCCATGACTTCTACACACATCTACATTCAGAAATCTATACCTATCTGTAATTGAAACTTCAGGTTTTTTCAAGGCACAATGAAGTCAAATTGATGATAACAAAAGCGCGCCACAATTGTATTTTTTTACACCTAAATTCAAAGTGAATTTTGGATGTCGTTTTTTACACATAGAGACCAAACAGTAGCAGTCAGACACTTTTCTGACTTACAATGGGAAGATACAATTGCTCTGGTCGCAAAGGCCAAGTCGATCGTGACAAACCGATTTTTATCTGTCAACCCTAAACTTCATCCAAACGCGTAAACATTCAGAATTGTGGAGTCGTGCACTGGTCAGCCATTGTGCTCAATTCGGCGCAAGTTAATTGTTTTTAATTTAGCGCATTGTAACTCTTAATTACACCCACGGCTGACGTCGCCGCGTGCGTCGTGCGAGCACGAGACCGCCTTTTGTGTCATCGTACAGTCCCGAGGAGTTCCGATAAAGTTCTAATGAGAGAAACGCTGTGATATATGACCATTGAACGGTGCAAATAATTTTGTTTTTGAGATAAATAAGAAACAAACTGTAATAGATATTGGATATATTCATGCTGATTTTGTTATGTATTAAGTTGACAAAGAAGCCCAGGTGCTGGGTAGCAGTGATGTTACTTGTTTACCGTCGCCCATGGACATTTATAACATCAGGGGAGTCATCAATGTGTTGTTAGCCTAGAAAATTGACAGGTCCGCTTTTTATAAATAGGTATAAAATCGTAGAATATATGCTTGTAGGATAAAATACAGACGACCAATTGCGAAGCTGTATTTGAAATAACGAAGAATGAGTAATGATGAAGAAACAGTAAGTGAAGTAGCCCATGGATGGCAATCAATCGCCTAATTTTTTAAAATACAACTTGTCATCGAATCTTTGGCATCGAAAGTCATATGGAAAAATGGTCATATTGAAGCTTCGTGATACAACGTACACATATCTCAATGTTAGGCTTAAGTTTTCTCTCAGAAAGAGAAGTAAAAAGGAAATAGCCGAGCACGATGGCCAAGTGCGGATTGAGAGACTGAGAATTTTATAGTGAAAGCGCAGGTGTCGTGTAGTTTAATTCACTGAAGCAAGTGGAGTTTATTAATAAACACGGATGTAAGTTTGAAAATTATAGGTGCCTTAAGCATTTGAACCCCGGGGTACGCGTTAAATCGATGTTCAAATCACTAGACACCCAATACATTTTTTACATCCATATCAAAAATTAATTATCATTTCGATGAGGAATGATGTCGCATAGAAACATGAATATTCTTAGTATATTCTCAAAGAAACATGGGCGCGGTTGGATGGATGATCGCTTGAAGCAAAAGTAAGTATATATAACAATTTATAGGATTACGGAGGAGGCATCCATACAAATCTGTCTACTTACTCAGTAGTAATGCTGTGTAACATAACATGATGTGTATAAAATATATTTATATAAATAAATAGCAGATACATTCAATAGTATAACCATACGGAAATTTATAATATTTTAAAATGCAGTTGGACATTTGTCACAATTTAATGTTTTATTATGGACAGTAATTGGGAACACAATTTGACATGAAGCGTTTTATTCATAACAAGACTTAACCCGTAGCTGCTGTTAAGAGTAAATTTTTGTGATCAATGTCCTGTTTATAACTTTATGTATGAAATCTCTTTACTACTAGCAAAATATCTTAAGCACTTCCGGTTTTAAAGGGCATGTTAAACTATAGGTTCTGAATATTATCAGTAGTAGACTTTAAAGCCGTGTATAGCCTTCCAGTGACCTAAGAACTTCGGAATGAATCACTAACTCGATCAAGTATAAAAGATAGATAGGGTAAGAAAAAGTATACGTAAACTGTTAGTTTTTTTAATCTGTATTGGACTGTACAGACCGTGTAGCTAGGTGAGACGAGACTCCAGTGTCGCCCTCATTTGGTTAATTCACAGACCCACAATTAAACAGGTACAAAAGGAGTCCGCGACGGGAAATCACGACCGCCGCAAATTAACGGACGGACAACTTTTTAATGAGCTTTTTAACTGAATACACTTTCGGTTGTTTAAGGGCTTTATTTTACATTTGTGTTTCTGGTTTACGAGTAGGTTTTCGATTTACGTAGAACTGTTATATGTATTTGAAATTAATATTAAAATCGAAAAGTCAACTTTGACAAGTGATTACAGATTATTTTCATACTATTGCTTTTTTAATAGTAATGAAAGTGGTATTCATCATTTTTTTTAGTTTTATTATATATTACAAATCACGACTTCGGCGCGACCGCGATGCCGCGTGGAGGACAATTATTTGTGTTTTTCCATTATATTGAAACGAAGAAATTGATATATTTCCCAAATAGCAGTAGGTAAGGTAAACATCGCCTTTGAATATGAGTAATGACAGAGGAAATATAATCGCTGTAGGCCATGAAGGAGAAAAACTCTACATTTTAAGTTGACATTTGACAGACACTGACAGATGAGCCTGGAATGAGCATGAACTTTAAGTACAGGTTGTATTGGTTTCTTATATTCTTTTTTAAGTTTCATGTATGATCAGGACACTATCTTATATGTAGATAAAATTAGTTTAACTCATAAACCAGAGTCTCGCCGCAATCGTAACCCTCAACAGCTTGGGGTGCGAGCGACCCCTCTGCGGTTCGTCGCCGCAATCTGATCGGAATCGGAAAACAACGTGTTATAATGTTTTAGATCCACAGATTGAATCTTAGCTAATGATAAATTATATTTTTAAAAAATTTTATCTTTAAGGAAATAAATACTCATATAAGGTAAAATTAGATGAAATTGTTATGTTACTTCTCTTTACTGTTAATGTTATATTTTAATCTATGTTTATTGTACAAATTAATATGTTTAATTAACATAGTAAAGACTCAAGTAATCTAAGCAGAACAGCACAATTATTATGCACTGGATGAGTCAGTCAAACATATACGAAAGCTTCATGGAAAAAATACATTTGGTGGGTATTTGCCTAAAAATTATTACAAATTTTAAATTAATATTAATTGTTAACAATCTAACATCAAATATCTTGCACTAAAAATCTGTATATGGTTTTTATCACACACGAGGGGCGAGAATAATCGCATCTGCACACACGTCACTTGAGTCCAAAAGTCGAGGTGACACCCCTGCACCCTGACCCGTAATCAATGATCAGAAGCTTTGTGCGGGGCCTTCATTACATTTAATATTACAAAGAGAGTACTACTATTAAATCAAAGAATGGAGGGAATAAAAATCGTAATATATACCCAAAACAAAAGTAATGATTACATAATACGTAAATATGATATAACAATGGTAAGTATCACAATGACAACCCTACACTGCACACGCGCATTACGACCACACAGAAATAAAATTAAAAACAAATTGCTACTTTTCTGTACCATGATTACACAGTAAACATAACAAAGAACAGTATAATTTTACGCGCGTTACAAAAGTAAGTGTAAAATGTCGTTTAGTTTACATATCAGACGTAATTGTTGGGACGAACACAGAGGGCAGATGTGGTTTCTGTAATTTTTGACATAACTCGTGCGTTCGCTATTTTTTTTTGAGCCAGCATCCACCATTTTGGCTTACTTAAACATGAAGTTTGTAAGCTTCACTGTTAAGAAAAAATAAAAAGTTAAAAATTGTAAGAAATTAAATTTAGAAAGAAAACATAAACTATTCTTAATATAAAGTTATCTGCTTTAATTTGTTGTCAACAAATTAGTTATTTAATGAGTTACAGAACCTTGAGGCTTGTACGCCACTTCATGTGTGAAGAATGTGGATTTTTAGTTAATAAAAAAAACATTTATTTCTGAAGTGTAGCAATAATTCTGTGAACGTGAGTTGAACTATTACTCTGTATAATTCTAACTTCGATAGTAGTCTTAGAATTTTTGGGATTATACACTATTAAATTGATATTTTATCTGTTTTAACACTGTGTTATTATGGAAAGTTTCAATAAATCTCAATAAATAAGTTTACTTCCATGGTAGGCGTGCCCGACTAAGTTTGGATCAATCCCAGACTTTTTTGTCGACTGAGGTGAAAGGGCGGATTCGTTGTGGACAGCTTTCACGACACTTAGATAGATTCAAAAATGGTCTGGCAAACTGGCGAATTACGACGTGACGAACCAGTTCCGTTTTTACAAATCGAAAGCATTTGTTAGTATATGATCATAAAAAGAAATCAAAATTTAGTATCAATGTTCAATCGATGCACAGATTAAAAATAAAATTGTCCAATGGTATTGTCCTTCTTACGTGGCGGGGGATGGGTGTCAACAAAATTAATTAATTCTCGTATCAGGCGCGACTGCATATTCATGCGGTCGCTCGTTAGGTCTCACCGGTCAGTATTAACAATCTGTCGCGAAGGGTGAAATCAGAGCCGATATGTGGACAACTGAACGGTCTGTGTACGATTTATAGGCACCTAGGTCTTGATTGTCTGAATTTATTGGATCATTTTATATCTACTGTTTGCGTGTGTACATAAAGTATTTAGTCGGATTTTTCAATTAAACAGGTATTGCTTTTAATTATGTATTAACAGATTAAAAAAAGAGGAGGTTCTCAATTTGTTTGTTTTTTTCTGTTACCTCATTTGTTAACTTAGAACTCCGTAATTTAATAACCTTTTTGGAAAATTCCTTTTTGTTTGAAAGGGAATACTTTCTTGGTCCTACTTAGATTTGAAGAAAAAATTCTACTCCTAAGGGTGAAAAACAGAAGATGAAACCAAGAAATTCACCTTCGTGAAATTGAAGTCGGTGGATATTTTTCTGTCAAAATATTAATATTTTATTTTGTAAACAATGGATGCCAAGTTTTAAAATTACTTTACGAAGATTTTACAATATTGTTCAAATTTATTGAAGTTTTTTGTTTAATTAAGTAAACAATTTATTTTATTATTCTGATCTTTCTCAATTATCTTTGTATGATAATAGAAGTGAAAGGAATATCAATTTATTATATAAGCTATTGAACAAGTGCAAATAATTAATGTTATTCTCTTAAACAGCTATAAACCTTGTTTTCCCTGAAGCGTTGCCGTGTAGCTTGCCAATTAATGAATCAGATTCGCAACTTCGAAGCTTGTTCGGTTTGATCTAGCTCATCGGGGCCAAGGCACCTTATATTGTATTGCCGCTGCAATTGATGACATCTTAGATAATATAATTTTTATTACTAAATAATTGAATTAAGGTTAAAAAATTGGAATTTAATTAATTAATTTGTTCATCATGAATTAAGATATTTGTACCAACAATTACTTCAATAACTTTAAAAAATTTTAGATATTGCTACGAAAATGAAAAATATATGAAAAGATGGGTTAGATAATATGAGTCTCTATAGGATAAATTCTCAGTTTAAGCTTTTGAACTAAAGTTTCGAGGAGTGAAGCTTAGTGAAATTAGGAGTTGTTGAATTATTACTCATGTTTACGTGTCCAAGAGTGTCATATAATTATACGTCTAAGTCGTACTGTTAACTAAATAGTCAAACCCACGTTTGTACAACGCTGCTCCCTTAATGAGCAAACACTGCCTCAAACGTCCCGCGTGTGCTCTCACGGTCTGCTGGGTCACTTTGATATCATATTTTGTTACGTCATTTTAGCTTCATGACGTCAGAATGTGAACCGTCTCGTTAAAAATATTGTTTGTCTCTGAACTTGGACGTCTTTGAGGTTGTGTTTTTTTTACTTATTACAAGTCAATGGTTGACTACAATCCCACCTGATTGATAAGTAACGATGTAGCCTTAGATGGTAAAGTGTATTAACTCAGAAGAAGTCATACTTTGCCTAAGTAGTAGAGTAGATTTCGTTTTTTCAGCAATTGCAATTTTTGGAACGAATAGGAAAAGATAGAATACTTCCACTTAATAAGTTCAATTTATTTACAGAAACACAAAGCCCGCTCACATATTGTTAAACATTATATCCGTAACTAATAAGGTAAATTTTGAAGGAATTAATCGATTGAATTCATAATGTATAAATAAATAAACTGAACCGCAAAGAAAAAAAGGTCGGTTAGAAAGTCTTCAGTATATTCAAAAGTACCTCACCTAGCTTTATGAAATAAAGTGCCCTACAGGGGCGTAATAGGGTGTAAAAGGTGCCTTTTCAGTTCAGCTATTCAAAATTCTATATGAAATAACAAAAAAACTAATTTAATTACAACAATTCATTTACCATGAAAGTTATTTTAAAATGAAATAATTAACACAAACTAATAATAAAATTGATCCAATCATACATTACTGCAATTAGCATACAAACAAAGAATTATACGTAATCTTTTTAGCCGCACGTCACCCCCGGTGCGAATAATTAGCGATTCCCATATCTCGAGATAACCGAATCTGCTTAACAAGTTTTACGAATTAAACCTAACCCTCGCGCCGAGTTATCTGCTGCTGTACTTTTGCTCTTGGGCTTGTAAACCCGTTATGACGAAACTTATTTCATTACAACAATCAGGTAAGGTTGTTCGAATTGCTGTTAAGAATTTTGCTTGTAAGGAATTAATTGAATATAAAACGACTTATTTCCTCTAGATACAGAACTTTACCTATGTTAGTGGTAATTTTTTTGGTTACTAGTACATATATTATGAATTATATATAAATTAACGGCTAAGTGTGTTTTAATTATTATGGTAAGTATGTTCCGTTGTCCGTTCCATTATTGTTTCACTAATGTGCTCAAACTGTTGCAGTGTGAGGCGATAAGGTCGAAGCCGCTGACTAAGGGCGGATTGACATTACACAGCTTTGCTCACTAAGTCTTCCTTCGCCGAAACTAGTGATAAACTATTTCTTATTTGATACTTTATGCGTATTAATCTGTGCAATTTGGCTTTGTTTTCAAAGTCAAAAACATTTTTTTTATTAATTTCAAAAACCGTTTTTAAATTAACATAGCTTGTTTAGTTTTTAACAATAGTTACTTCTGGGTCAATGCAGACTATGAGGAATAGTTGCTTTAAAAAGAACTAAGAATACTGAGCTGAGTTATATGGACGACAGTTTAGACTTTTTAGCATATTCCGACGAAATAATTATAAGTCGTCATCCCCGTCAGTTGGACAAACAGGCCCCCGTCGGGATCTCTGTCTTTTTATCATCGAGGGACCGCAAATATCTATTTGCATATCTGTGCACTCATAAATCTCTGTTTCACTTATTAGCCCTTACCCTATAGGGGTCGAAGCGACCCACCGCGGGCAGCCGCAGGGTTAGTCGGGTAGCGAAGGTGAATTGTTTAACTAGGTTTTGGTGTGCTGACTTCTGTTAACTTGGAATTTATTTTTGCTAATTCATTTGTTCATTACTTTATTCTTTCATTTTTTTATGAATCTGTGATTCATTCATTCGTCCGTTAATTAATTAATTCATTCATGCATTCATTCAATCAGCATAAACCAGAAAGAAGAAGCAAGGAGATTCACTCGGTATCACCTCACTGTTGAGTATTTATCGACACACGTGAAAATCATTATGTTATAATAATACTTCATAATATTATTGTCTTCCCTAATCGTTCTATGTATTTTATAATAGGGTAGATGGTTCTATTATGACTATGCCGTCATACTATTTCGCTGGCTTGACAGTTTTAAAATCGACATCAACAATATAATGTGAAAAATAAAGTTTTACATTTTTCCTTAACGCTAAACGAAGTTATTTGTTAGTAAATGAGTGTACTTACATGTGATGCAGGAAGGTGGTAGACAGGTGACGGTGACGGTGGGTAACGGTGGTTAGCGATGCAGGTGCGGAGCTGGTTACTCAGGGTGACAGACTCGACAGAAAGATGGTTAGTATGATGACATTAGTGCTGTACCACCACCGAAAGTAACCATCACCAGAACCGATTACAAGCTGACAGAAAAACATTCAAATCATGCACAAGCGATGGCAAAAACATGTCAAATATTTTTTTGTTTGTTACAATCGGGAAGATTTGAATCCTACCAAATTGCATTGGTGCAGCGTGATCGAGCTTACTTCACTGTTATTGCATCGCCCGCCCGCCCAGGGCCCTGGGAGTTAGTTCTATCTACACTGGAACTCCAGATTGTAGCACCCGAGAATAGGTCTCGGAAGGCAGGTCGTTGGACAGTTTCCGTGTGTGCGGCATTCGTGAAAGCCGGACCAAGGAGGATTGCCACGTGGAACTTTATTATTTGATGAGTGATGCTAAATGGAAGGGTGTCGTGGACATCAAGTCGAACAGTTTCCACGGAGCACTCAACGGTATAACAAAGACAGAACACATATAGAGAGCGTATGGCCTTCGTTAGGCTTAAGGGTTCGAGCCTGTTGGTTATGACATGATTATGAGATGTGACTAATTGTTGATAAATAAATATGTACACTCATGCACAAGATAATGTAGATTGCTGGCGATCATGCACTCTATTCATTTTTCCTTAGCGTTCATATAAATTGCAACATTAATTTTCACATCAAGTGTGATGCAAAAGAATGTGTGAACTGAAAAAAAAATGTAAATGTCAAAAAAGCATGCAATTGATCGCAACGAAGCGCAAGCAAACAAATCAATTAACAACATATTTGTAACGTGCGAGGACAAACAAAACATAACGTGAAAAAAAAAACAGAACAAAAAAATTTTCAAGAGTAATTTTCAAGAATGGCTGGTGGATTCGCTGACTGCCATTGCTGGGAGCTTTAAAATAATAATTACATACGTTTCACTGTTTACTATTTACATTCAAATTCCTTACCTACCTAGGGAACACAATCGAATTTACAAACCGCACTTCCGAGCCGGCTTAAGCAACCTCAAAGAGTTACGAAGAACAAAATAAATCTATTTTTAAATGGGTACTGTTACATAAAGAATGTTTCAATATTACGTTCCAGTACGTGAATTCCAAGTCAAAGGCAGCGGATCCGTGACAAGTTCGTGATCATTTTTGTCCACCGCACGCTTGATTAAGTGCGTTTCAACGAGAAACTGTTCTGCTTAAAAGTGTTGCCGCCGTTTCCCCTAATCATCCAAACTCCGTAACTGCTTTTTGTGACTATTGATTACCCATGTTTGGATTAATATTCGTAAAGTTCAATAAGACGTTTAAATACGTATCTCGATACGGTTCTTTGGTAAAATTGCATTGCGTAATTATTTCTAAGCTCGAACTGTAGGGTTCGATCCCTGGTAGATATTTGTGATATGGTGAAAGCATGTTTTCGGGTCTTGGTCGTGTGTGTATTAAATGTCCATGCGTCTTGTGAAACAGGGTATGTGGCAGCAAAATGGCAGTAATTAACCTTTCGAATAACGAATACATAGTAGATGTCATTCAGTTGTACGATGCCTGTATATAGGCCGACAACGAACCTGGAACCTGTCGCTATACAGGTAATCACTAAGCGTTAGGCTACAAAGTCAAATTAACCCAAATTGTGAAATCGATCATATGTACACATGTGACGCGTATTTAACTGTACATTAGAATATTGACTCTCCTTGTTGGTTTGATAAATGCCTCAGCTATGGGCTGATCAGCGTAAGTTGTAATTAATACGATACAATCTATATAAGGGCATACTCTGTTACGTTGGGTGGTGTCATGGCACCGCCCCTTTAGTATTTTGAGCTTATCTAGTCAATCTATTACTCACATATTGTTTTACATCCGTTATTAGCTAAACAATAATATAAAACAAAATAAAAATAAATTAAATTAAACAATAGGTGTCTACCAAAACATATTCCATTTTATACTTTTAAGTATAACTTTTTGAAGTTTTATGAATTAAAAAACAATTAAAATGAATTATTGCAATAATGCTAAAAATATCAAATCAAAATAAAAAAAAAAAAAATCACGTTTATTTTCAAATGGGTGTATCAAATAATAATAAAATAAAATAAATATTAATTTTATATTAAATTATATTTAATGTATAAGCACGGTTTAGTTTTAATATTACATGACGTGAATTGTCAACCACTATGTTTCGTGTGTGTTTGTTTGGTTGCGTAATTTTTACCATTTAATGAACGTATTTCAAAGTGTGTAGCAGATCAATAGAGGAAATTAACAATGGAAGAAAAAAACCGAGAAGACAAGCGGAGCCTCCGTCCGTCACGCTGCATATCCCACCACTTAAGAACACATATCTCTTTTTTATTTTATCAACTCGGACATCCCCCGCTTTCGTACTTAATAATATTTCCTCAGCAATTGGTACCAGGCGTCCAGAGACGCTAAGAAATAAAACACCGCGGTCAAGAAGCAAAAAGCTAGCCCATTACCAGCGCAGACTGAACCTTCATGCCGCTACGAGGATCGTGAGTCCGGTCGCGACGGAGAGATCAATCGAGTCCGGTCGGTCAATATGCCAACAAATAAAGCTTGAACTCGGTACGTGCTGAAGACGACTTTACGGCGTTGAGTTAAAGGTCAGGTCGGGGGTAGAGGAGCTTGTAAGTGGCTAATGTATATCAATTTCAGCAATAGGCGCGGCGACAAGCGGGAACGAACGTGACGCGAATGTCTATCGGAGAACCTTTTTATTATTATTGAGTGACCGCGCACGATGAATTGAACTACGTAAGTAGTGATGCGGTACCTACGTTATGTTGAAATACACGGTTCAATATTTTTTCACTTCAGATGAATCAAAAAATTTGAATCATGTGTAAATAAGTATGAATCATTCAATGTACAGCAAGCCTTATTTATAGTTATATTTTAATTCTCTCGATTATTGCACTGCATCCAATTAATATGAGAAAAGCTCAAATAAGTCTACAATTATGTAAACAGACCTTTGAAAATTGTGTCGAAATATTTTTTTTAGTAGCCTGTAGGAAAGCGGAGTAGTTATTTACAGTAATTAATGGTTAAATTATTTTTAAGTTATTATCAAGGATTGAAGTTACCATTATTATAATTAGAGTTATAATTAAGGAGATTTGTGAAAGAGAGAAATTTCTCTACAATTTTTATGATTACTTACTTAATCAAAACTTTGTACTTTGTACTTTGTACTTAAATCAAATTTACATGTCTAATATAATCCAATTAAATTGAGCGATGACATTGTTTTTTTTTAAGATGATTTGCAGGTGCAATACCGAAAATATTGTTTTGGAATCAATGTTCGTTTCCTTCCAAGCTGTAACTAATTTTTTTCCTTAACTCTACGGTTTCCCTTTCAAAACATATTAAATCACGAGTCTTACGCGATACAGCTATTTCCATCCCAGATATCGTTTACAACACCGTAATCTTCAATTAGATCCCATGCAAATTTATCCAAAATTCCCGAATTCATTGACCTAATTGAGCAATAAAAAATCCGTCTTGAAGCCGAGGGTGGCAACACGTCATTTCACGCGTTTTATCCGAACATTGCGAAGAGCCGCTCTGTGAGGGTAGGCCCGATAAATCTTGTGGCGGAAACATTTTTTGTCAGATGAAAATAGTTTCCTCTTGTTTAGGGTGTGTTCGGGTTTGTGGCTGCGATGGCATTTCGTGGACAGGGGAGACCACGTTTATTAATCATTTTTTTCTTTTGGCAAAGAAACGATTTGAAATTGTTATTTTTGGCTGCCTGCTACTTATAGCTTATATACATATAACATAGAAAGTTCTTATGTATTGTGTATTGTGTGTGTATTGTGTGTGTATTGTGTATGTATGTTTAGATTGTACCTAAACTTACTATAGAATAGTTTAATTTACGTACAGTGATATCGGATAGTTAAATAAAAAAAAAAAAAACTATCAAGTCTAATTCGAACTGCGTGATTGTGCACCGTATTAGAAATCTACTGAAATTATAAATAATCTGAACTTAATATTTTTGTACTGTGTTTCGTGCAAACTGTAGGTAAAGATAAACTATGGGTTTCAACTTTATTCTATACTCCTTTTTAAAATCTTCGACTAAGTAGTTTCTGAGATAAGGTTTGATTGTTATCACCGAAAACCAGAAAGTTTCGTATAAGGAAGGATGTTCTTGTAAATTACCCTTCAAAGTAAAAATTCGTTTATTTACGGTACCAACAATTAACTATGTACTTTCCTAGTAGGTTCGAATATAATCGAGTGTCTTACAGCCGTAAGTACACCCCAGTGAGTCCATAAGGATTACAAATAAAGTGGATAAAGGTAGTATGTTTATGATGTGCGGGTCATTTTGTTTTGTATAGTTCACTGAAACAAATATTAGATACGCTAATAGAATACGTGTTTGAAATACGTTATACGACTATTTTGTCTCGCAGTTGATCCATTTAGATCTAGTGGCTCTATATTAACAACATAATATAGTATTTATAGCAACAACATAAAATCATGTTGAAATTTTACGCAAAAATTACTCAATTTGTGTTTTATCAATAAAGCATTAAATAAACTTGTTTTTGCTGATTGGTGACATGTGTTAGAGAAAGCTTAAATAATTATTTATTTATATGAATGTCCTTATTATATGTATATACTAAATATTCATTATTGAGAAATATTTTATATAACGTGTTATGAATACAAATTAATTTAATTATGCAATACAGTTTACATTCCATTACGCTTTCCTCTGGCGGTGTTACTTGCTAAACCCAGAATCATAAGTATCAGTGAAGTTAGTAGCGGCTAGTGAAGGGTTATGCCGCCTGAAGGCGTCCGTCCGACGGGCATATACCCTGCCACGCATAGTGAAGCCCAAGAGATTTTGCCAATTATCGTTTCTTACCACTATATTTTTAGGTGTATTTTGTGCTATTTATATACCAGTAGAAAAAACATTCGTCCATATCTTCCAACGATGTTTCATTCCATCGCGGAGCCAGGGATGTAAGGATCGAGAGGAAAAGATCTTAAACTGCGCATTTGTTACGTGTAGACAAATGGCGTCCAACGGCGTTTCCCTTATTCATGTCTATTGGATGCCTGAATCTATTGGCATGATACTTATCAGTATGATAATCGTATTAACTGAACTTTTTAGGTTATATAATTATGAGGATTCAACCTCCTACCTTGTTCACAAGAATCCACTTAAGATATAATCCAATGATCTATCGATTTGGCAACTCTAGGTAGACCACATGTATAGCAAATGGGCTTAGACTAAATGATGGTTGCAATTCCTTACACCCTAAAATGACTATTATTATGTAAATCGACGACAAACGAGCAGATAAGCAACCTGATGGTACCTAGCAGCTGTCGCCCATGGTACGCGATACTAGGAATAAGGCTAAACTGATTACTCCAAATTTAAGACTAAGCAAAACTGGTGGCTCTTTCGTGGGTACAACTCACGTCAAAGGCGTTCTTATGCGGAAAAAATATTACAAACTTGATGATTACTCTCAGAATAAGACTGCTTGGACATGAGTCTAATATTAAGTTAATGGACATGAAATTAATTTAAATTTATCAAAAATACATGCCCACAATATAATTTGTCATTGCTAGATATCCAGAGAAATTTTATTAAAATGTATGAACGTTAAAATATGAAGAATGAGATGAAATACCACATAAATTATCACGACCTGAATATAACGGTACTTTAAGCGCCTGCGTGTGGTATTATTTAAAACATAGTTTCAAATATTCAGATGTGTATTGGAATATTAATAAACACATCAATGGCCGTGCCACCTATCTCTATAATCTTATACGTGTCTCTACGACCGTAAATCTTCACACTGGTATAAACAAGCTATGAAATTGTATGCTGCGATATTTTATAAGACCCAGATTTCATCGATTAGTATTATCTTTCACACTGTGTCTACTTAGAATTAACCAATCTAAATAAAACCAATTTAATAAAAAAACTTATCAAAAAACAGCTCAGGTTACATTTGATGTACGCGGCTAAGGTGATAAGTGTTAATGATATTTTAATTAGAATTTTAATTATTTATGAGAAATAAGTTTATAATAATTTCCGGTTGGTAATTGATTAATTTAGCAATATTTGAATTAATTATTCAGCGTTTATGTGTTGACATGTTTATAATGATTTAGTTTGATGAGGTCCGGCGACAGATCAAGACCACTAGTAGTGGAAACTAGTTGACTGTACGGTATAAAATTTTATTAGTCGCCATGTCATTTTTATTAGTTAAGATGTTTTGTCGTCGAGTTTCAGCTTTAAATTGATGAACAATATCGTTTAATATTTATGACCCTAAGTTATGTAATCGATTAATAAATCTAATAGCAAAATCGATTGTAAATTTATATTAATCGATTGTCATTTTTCAAAAGTAGGTAGTGGAAAACCAATTTTTATCTTTCTCTTTTCGTAAACAAATTTTCTCCAAGCACTATGTTTAATTGATTTCATTACATGCATGGTGTTTTTGTAATATTTTTATCTGACCCCAAAACAATAAATATATGGAACACTTTGCTGAAATAAAACGCGCGGCTCGGCACGTTTCGACACTATGGGGTGCATAAAAAATAAGCTTTTACTTCGAAGTGCGTTTTCACACAACATACATAAGGAATATAAAAAAGGTATAAATCACTTACTTGAGTGTTTAGAAGTAATTTATTTTCTTGGGGATGAAGGAACGAAGTTATTTTTTATTCCTCACCACCCACAACTGTCCCAATGGTCGGCTCAGGGTCTTGCACCATAATGTGAGGTGTAAATAAGACCAATAAACCATAATATTATAGGATTTATAATGTTTTTACGAAAGGTGTGTGATAATGATTATTAAAATTACTATTAAAAACTATGGGATACCCTCAATCAACAGCAACAACTTGAAAAAGATAGTAGGTACCCGATGGATTTAAAAGATCACAACTGGTCTGAATGGTAGATATTAGGGGATTTTTTTTGGCCGTATTGGGGTGGCCTAGAATACTCCCCCCAATCCCATGCTGGCAGAACAGGGTGTTGTAAGAGGCGACAGAAGCCAGCCTGCTTGGT
>DWPT01000110.1:0-30998 GCA_018251895.1 Agathymus mariae mariae
CCGTAACCGGTAAAATATTATTCATATATCCGTATCCATATCCGGATCCGAAATATCATATCCATAACATCCCTAGTTTAAACAAAGGAAATGGTAGGGTGAATAGTAGGGTTGTTTACTTACCAAGACTGTCTAACATCGCCCGTCTATAATCAATCCGGGAGAACCTGTCTAAGAGCCAGTTAACACACAAATTCTCTACATTCTTTTTGATCAGCGATTCTTTGTGATTAGGGACGTACATAGACGGCGATTACATTTCAGGTAGCCCTACTATTTATTAGTCGGCAATTGCAAAAAAAAAATATAGTACTGTCCAATAAACTGTTACTATATATTGTATACATAGCTTGATTACTTTTGTTTTTTTATGCTCTTTGAAGGAACCTAAGATAAATCTTAACTCGGTACCTTTCCACGGGCACAGTCAAGGTCATTACCAATGGGCCGTGTCATTATCTTTTCTTTCGCTAACTTGTGCGCAGTAATTCCAATTTTTTTTTTTATTCACAGACGATTCTTCAAGACTAACATTATAAAGTTCACCTTTACCTACGCCAACTTAAAATGCAAATTACAGCATGATTCATCTGTTTAATAGCGTAATATTCACGAGCTATAATTACCACACCCATGCACTTTAAATTAATTTTTAAGTGCACTGAACTACCAGGTACTGTGTTATTAAGTTCTGATATCGGTCGGTATATTCATTACGCCTCAGGCTGTGACGACAAAAGCTTTAGAGGATAAAACCTAGTTAATTCGTACGCGATGGATAGCTTATGTTCATTTTTCAAAATAAAGTGTCTATTATAATCGTTTAAGTCGTAAAAATTAACTGAAATAATAATCGGGTCTTCCGCTTCCTTCTTGGTCAGTCGGTGATACTTCAGTCGGTAATACTTTCAGTATTACGGATGGGAGACGGTTGTAAGTTACAATCAGACGGTCTCTTTATCCGTTTGTTTGATATTGACATAAAGAATACTTCCATAACAAACACCCATGGGTTTTAATCTTTTTTACGTGAATTGCAGTTATTTTGAATATTACAGCTTGACTTATTCGAAAGTAAACCTTAATTGGTTTATAAAAGATACTCACATATATTATACCTTTGTACTAGTATTGCAGGTGGAATGGATATACAGTTACAAACCGAGAACAAATAAGTCTGCCCTGGCTGGCAATCGAACCTGGATTTATTCGCTCAAGACAGTCTCTGCCAACTGGGAACCGAGATCACTGCGATGGTCTTTTTTCAATGATATTTTGTTTTAACATTATACTATTTAATAATCTTAATAAATGACCAAGTCCAATAATTGATTTAATGTTATTCCCCATTTGTATACGTATAACCATCATATACTTATATAATTTCGGAGAAGATCCGTTGAAGCGCATCAAATGTATGTAACGTCTAAGCAAATACATTGCCTTTTCGAATGTCAACCTACGCGCACTGAGACTATTTATGGAGTGGCGTGCAAGCAATAATTTATTTAATATGCAGTCAGCCCATTAAAAAGCATTCCGTCTTGACTTGACTACGAACGCATCGTGCTCTTCATAAAGGACGTATTATATAGCTCACGAATAAAGATAAACTATTTACCAGCGATAGTCTAGTGGTATGAATGACGGTTTCTTGCATAGGGAATCTTATTTCAAATCCTGCACAGACTTGTTGTATTTCAAAGTTATTTGTGTGTTAGTTAATCATAATAATGTCATATGTATCGCTGAAGGAAAACGTCGTAAGGAAACCTGCTTACGAATTCTGCATAATATTCTCAAAGATGTGTGCAACTGCCAATATGGTTAATTTGTGGTCCTTATCCCTCATACCAGATTATGAGGGAGAGGAGACTATCCAAATGGGACAGTAATAAGGTGTGATTCGTGGGAATCAAACATTCGACAAGTCAAAGTGTAATTACTAGACGAAGAAAAAGTCAAATAAAATCAGTTATTCATCCACAATAGAAAAATGTAAAAACCTAATATTCAAATGAAAGCTATCATTGATATCCGGTTTAAAAAATATATTATGTATTCTTTTCTTCACAATAAAAATCTTTTTATACAAACTAAAATAAAAACTATTGTACGCAAGCCTCTCAAATTAAAAAATGATAACTCGACGAATCTTCCGAGCTTAGATAACCGTAAATTGAAGCGTGTCCCATTTTGGTTCCATTCAATCTGTTGAAAGAGACGGAAGATTATCAGTTAAAATTCCCAAAGGCAACACGGTTTTTTTTTTAAGTTTGACTAAGCGCAATCGTGACGGTTTAAGGACAGGCGATCAACGATCTATAGTTTCATCGTTAGGGTTAGAAAAAAAATATTTAAAATATTTGTGTATGTAATGTATTTGTGTTGCTACGTGTCCCTGATCTATCCAATCTTAGATACATAGATGCTAACATGCTGTTAGGCACTGAGGTAATAGGGCATATAAACTCATTACAATACTCTCGACTAAAATAGAATTACATATTTTAAAAAGCATGTTAAATTTCAAATGCCTTACTTCTGTGTTCGATACAGAACTCTCTGCGCAGAGCGGATAGTATTGTGGTCCCTGATTATTTAAATCCGATATGTTGGTAAACTCTTTGCCTGGAATTAGACTTTCGATGATGGCGAAAGTGGAGAGTCTACCATTTACCGAAGTGCGTTTTACCTAAAAGTCTGTGCGTTACATTTTTCTGTTCTAGTTGACTTATTCCGCCATTATCGTACCATTTCCTATTAGCAATAAGGGAGATTGGTCTAATCCATCCAAATACACACCTATCACAATAACCTTCGTCACCTGCAAGCTACTGGAGCATGTAATTCACACTACGGATGTTATGGAGCTCTGTAACCGTAATCGAAGCTATCGGATGTCTGAAATAAATAAAACCGAGATAAAAAATACTCGGTTTAATTTCGGATAACAGGAGAGTCTAAATGAAACAAATTAAGCCAGGTTTTCGCCTGCCGAGCTTGATACACCAGCCGCGTCACTCTCATTTATAGACAGTTTTTATTATTAAAATTTTAAGGCTATTGATTTTTTCTACTATTGTAATACCAGATAATACACAAAAATAAAGTCAAACTGTTACCTTGTAAATACATTATATATACTTTTTCCGATTCCTAAATCATCTAATATCCGTAACCAAAATTAGCCGAAACAATCAGATAATCCGAAATAATTTTATATCCATATCCGTATCCAGACCCGAAATTTCATATCGATAACATCCCAAATGAACACCCAACGATTTCGGTACCTGGAAAGCCGCCAAATGATCAATGAAAAAGATACAGAGACAGAGAGGTATGGAAAGGAATCTATATTGACACCTTAAATTTACCACAAAATTCAAGAACTTAAAAGTAATGTTCTTATGTTCCTTTAAAAGAGTACTGAAATTATGTTAACAGAAGATCATTGTTATGTCAAAGTTTTAAATAGGTTTAAGACAGCAACTGTATGGTAATCTCACTAGGTGGTTCCGATTCAAGAAACACATGTTGGCGGTACCATTGTTAAAGAATATGTTAGTATAATACGGAACATATTTAAAACGGAATCGATTTACTGATAGCATCGACAATGCATTTGAACATTGTAAGTGGTACCTATTTACATTCAAACTAAAGTCAATTCAAAATCTCTTTTTGTTGAACGTTCATTTCTTGTATCTAAGCTACATCATTTACGCTTCTATTGCTAGTTCATAGTACAGTGTTCGTTCCAAAGTACACAATACGGGCTTTGTAGTAACCAAGCTATCGTACTTTGGGGTTATATCACGGTTGAACGGTTAAACCGCGTGTCAAAGGAGTATTTCTCAGAATCAAGGCATGCAGAGTTGTTTATACGAACCATAGTACGAGGAATCGTTAGAGTAAAATGGAAATATACGTACCTACATAATTTGTAGAATGTTTATTTGACATTTATATATAACAGAAAAGTCATGTTTATTATATCGTTAGTAAGAAAACGTAAAAATAGCTAAACCGATAATTTGGTAGAAAAGACTTGGCAGAAATTCAATTTCATCGATGCCGAAGCTATAAATTTGCGTACCACTAGTGATTGAAAGGAAGAAACGACTGAGGAATTCTCTTTCGAAGTCTGGTTATTTAATAAAACACGGGGCGGATGAGCTTCGAATTCAGCGCTTCCGCATTTCCTTGGAATAAAGTTTCGGGTTGTAGAATGTAGGAGCAAATGCTTTTCCTGCCAGGAGAAGTTTGATCAAGAAGGATCTACGTCACACTCGTATTTAATCGGAGGAAATTACTAAAATTATTCTTTAGGCGTAACCTCTTGCGGACATGACATACCGAATGGGTTGGTGCGTACTGCAAGCGAGTGGATTGGAGAGAATTTTTTAAATGAGCATTATTCATTTAAAGTTCAGAAGTGGCAGCTTTAATGAGACAATATACATTTTATATAATGGATTGAGTAATAAACAATGTTTAATTTCCACTAAGTAGTGGAACATAGGCATGTTGTACTGATATTTGACTGAAAAATATATTCTCTTTACAAGTCGACAACATGTTTTAACAAAGTGCAACGCGTGGGATTTGAATTCAGCGCATTGCAGAGTTTGCTTTTTAGACTTTCTCGGAGAGACTTGAAAGGTAAGAATAATATTCGGTCTTGGATAACTGAAGTAGTAAAAAAAATGAGCTTCTTCTTTAAATGAGATATTTTCTTTATTATCGGATTATTTTACTATTACAATCAATTACATCAAAGGTGTTTAAGTATTATGAAACAAGCGAACACTTTATTCATACATGATGGAGTTTCTTATAAAGTAACATTACGGAGTATTAACTCTTGGAGAAGACACTGAACTCATAAAAATACATTTCATGTTACAATCTATTATACAACGGTATTTGAAATGTCTACTAGTTATCCGTTAAGAATATACTATTCTAGGGCTGCTTACTTTTAGTCATTGGTACAAATTTGGCTTATATAAATTTTAAAAAAGAAATTTATAACAAAATGTTAAATCTTTTCAATTAGGTGCTTACATTATTCATCCATGAACAGATTTTGTGTTTAAGTCACTAAAAGCTTCTTTCGTTATATATACATAATTAATAATCTTGTATAACTAATTAGTTGAAACGAACGATTTGTATGCCTTAACTAGTTATTTAAGATTAAGAAATTAATAGGTATACACAAAAAATATAAATATCGACTTCTCATTATTATCTACGAACGGTACATTACGACATAACTAATTAATCTTTTAAAAAGTTTTAAGCTGTTCTAATTGGACATCATAAAATAATGAATCATTCTCATCCTACGAGATTTTAATTAAAATGAACGGCAATTATTACTGTAATAATACAGATGATCTACATGGCCCATATGATTCTACGGCATTATAAATTGTAGCATATCCAGAAGCAACAGGCGGTCGTTAAGATGAACGTACAACAGAAAAAACGCGGAAATGTGATATTACGGAAATTTTGGACGCGTTACGCGTTAATAACACCTACTATCACTTAGTTATAATTAATGTTGATTTAGTCAAATTTTCATTTTTTTTTAACTTTCAGTAGGTACTTGTGGAAGGTACAACACTGTTACGTAGTTATTAATCTGAAGTAAAACTTATGTAAAGCGTAATTTCCAAATGGTATTATTAATTTTAAGGTATAATCAAAAGAGGGTCGTCAAAAACGATAGTGTAATAAGCGAAAGCATAGAATTGTGCAATTATTATTTATCTCGAAAGTTGTGGGTCCGTGACTATTATAATAATACTCTATAATAATCAGGTTGATCGAATCTCAATTTAGTTTATGATGAAGATCGTGAACTAGATATAATTTGCTTTTATTAAAGGTTGCTATTATCAACTTCTGCGACCACAGATCTAAACACCAATTAGAATTGTCGAGAAAATTCAAACTTTAAATTCAAATTCAAAGTGTATTGAAGGAATCATAATTTAATAAAGCGAAAAACTATTTATTTAAAATTTACCTGGTGTAATCTTGACGGTCCTTAAGATTATTATCTATCATTAAAAATTGAATGTTTACTAATTTAATCACTTTAACATTTACTTTATGTAATTTGATTACTTTGTAAGACCTGATTATAATTTATTCATATAGAAACAAAAAAAAAATATTGCAGTCTCGTTATTTTAATTCAAGTTTTATGCAGTTTCCATATTATGAATGAAAATAAGAAACTAATATAATATCATAGTAATATATACATATCATAACATCTTCTCAAATTAATTTGATTACCTTACAAAACATTCCAATATATAGTTAAAAACCCGAAGAAAATAGACTACAGACATTGGAAGCAGTAAAACACTTAATTATTAGGTGTCTTGCAAGAAACAAGGACATAAATAAAAGATTAAGTCGACGTAGGTATTCTATAATCGCTTTGATAATGTAGAAGAACAGAACTAACGTATTTTCTTTGAAGTGAGAAATTATATTGAGGTGTAACATTATCATATCTTGAAGAGAAATCGTGCTATCGTTAATGTATGTTTTACTTTGCATTCATAGATGCATTTTAATTAATTCAATGTTCTCTTATCTACGAGAGATATAAAGGTTTCTACACAACCTAAATGAAGAAATATACTGTTAATGTAATGTAAGATAAGGTTTTATACCGAATGAAGTTATTATCTAAGATAACTATAAAATAAGATATGAGTTATAGTATTTATAACAAAGATTTTCCGTGATTAACTGTTCAAATGTGGTTGTTTATGGTATCGGTTGTGAGTTATGTACTGTTAAGAGATGTTCCGAACAGGGTTATCTTTTTAACACAATAATTTGGAAGTTATAGGCAACCCACCTGTAAGTTTTAAGAGCAGTTAATAGTTTTTATACGCCTTCAAAGTCTTCTGTGATCTCTTCTTCACAGAGAAGGAAGGACTAGTGAACTTCTTCACTGAGATTACCTGAAAGGAAATAATTCAAAGTTAGTTCTATTATCTCAAACATAAATGAAAATTAAATAACATTTCAAATAAATATTATTGACGACCCCATAGCTCAGTTGGTAGTGACCCTGCCTGCCGAGTACAGGTTTGATTCCCGGCCGGGGCAGATACATTATAGATTACAGATAAATGTTTGTTCTCGGGTCATGGGTGTTTGTGATGTCATATTTTTACATTTATACCGACGGGTTTACTTATTTATTTAAATTTTAAAGTAAAATATAATATTATTATTATTTATATCGACCTAATATCTACTATCGTATCTTACTGTATCATAAAAACTATCCTATCTATTATACAGTCGGGTTCAATTCAGAAAACTGTAATCATTTGTTTATTTAGATATGTTATCATTGGTGCGTTTATAAGTGACAATATGACCCCTGAACGACTTAGGCGATCGAGGTCATATTCACACAATATAATGTCTGTTTTATGCAAACGATTGTTCTAAACTAGATAAGCTACCCGATCCGTGGCGTTATATCCGAGATATTAACATACTCTACATTTATGAACCGACGTGATTGATATACGTACACGAATAGGTAATAGTTCGTCCTTACTTCGCTTCAAGAAACACATTAATAACGTTTACAAGTTGTACTCCTAACCAATTCAAAACAATGTTACTAGAGTTAATCAGGCGTCTCAGGTTTACCAAATATTAGTATTTTAGGTATAGGTTTACAGACATATTAATCGTTTTATAGAACACATATTAACTTTTCTCTGATGACCATAGAAACTCATCGATTCAAGATAAAAAGTATCCAATATACTGACCCATATGTTATGAAAGTCATGACATCCCAATTTTCAATTTAATATGTTCGGTTATTTTAACGTGATAGTTAAAAGTCAGACAAAAAGTAAAAAAAAAAAATTATTCAACATCATTTTATTTCAAACGTGCATCAATACTATTTCAAACAATGCGAGCTTTATTCAAATAATTCTCTCGAAGTCAATAATAATTGAAAAGAATAACAACATTATACCGACATGGATTCTGTATTAACTGGGGCATATCCATCCCGGAAACAGTTTGTTTCATATTGTCTAACTAATTGGCACCGACTACACGACACCCGATGCATGCTCGAACAAACTGCTTTAAGTTACAATAGATTTTGTAACTCGTAAATTCATAATTTACACTTTTACGATACTATTTAGCATGACAATGTGCCCATACGACCGTTGATGTCTGGGATGTGAATTTCGGGAATAGTTGTATTAACGCGTGAGAACAGTATCAATTTCATGTCACGATGAGCCATAACTCTCCCACAACCGAGCTCGGATTTTTTCTCAGAATGAGACGGATAAAGGCCACAGTCCACCTTACTTGCTTTACATACTTTGTAGAATATTAAGAAAATTTTTCAGGCTCTCTCACGATGTTCACCGAAACATCTTCATGGAGACAAGTGGTAGTTATTGGAAAAAATATGCTAAATGCTAAATTTCAATAAATCGGATACACAGAACACCAGTCTGATTTTAAACAAAAATTACTCTATTAGTGTTTGATGCTTTTACTAAGTGAAAAACATTGTAATATTCTCATTGTTCTCATTTTATTTTTATTCTACCGAGTATAGTGCGACAATAAAATTGCAGGGGAGGGTACATCATTATAGTTAAATAACTATGTATAGTTGCTGTGTACACCAACCCTATTTTGCGTATATCTTTTGACACAAATATTATTTAACTGTTGAAAATTTTGTTTTACTTCTATTATCAAACTTCGCAATTTATGTCTACAATACGTGTACTATATTATTTCTGATATTATCTAATCTATTAAATACTAGCGGTCTACCCCGACTTCGCTCGGGTGGAAGAATTATATCCGGATGGACGAATACAATGTGTACATGATAATCTTTATCCATTCGGTATTATGTACCTTTTAAATGGTAAAATATTTTTTCAAATAGGTCCGTGGTTCCGGAGATTACCCTCCGCATACTCATAAACTCAAAAAAAAGAAACACATTCTCTCTTCATATTATTAGAATAAATTACGTTATATATAGAGAAACCGTCCGTTCCGGATGGTTGCTGGTTGTCGATATTGTGAGCGTCACAATGGCATAACAGAATAAAATAAATTTTGATACACTTATACCCCAGCACTAGACTTCCTAGCAAAAGCGAACTTGGTCATACACAGTTAAGATCACAAAAACCATAACAAGAAAAAGAAGTGTTATTAGTTCACATAAATGCTAACCACTTTAACTTTTAGATAAAATAATATTAAATCAATTCCCCAGTACCCAGTGAAAAGGCATGCAATACAAATTTGTCGAGGACGTTCAGTAGCGTAACCAAAAGATATAGTCAACAAGGGAGCGCCTATTCAACTTAAATAAATCAATTTCTTTGTTAACCATTCAAAGTATATAATCTGATGAGTGTAAGATTGTGGCAACAGACAGGTTGCAAGGCTTGGGCCCATGGGGTTTGCGAAATTAATATAGCCATATAACACATCCTACCTCCCCTTCCCTGTGCTGATCTCTCCCTTAGCCTAGCGCGGATTGTTGTCGACTGCGCATCCCACATTCGAGATTCACCATTCTTTCAACCAAAAGTTTATATACATGTATATGCATATAAATAGTATATAAACTAGCGAACCAGAGCGATTATGCACAGATAGAACGCAAAATTTACTGGTTCATGCTCTGTCCCCTCTTAATCCAGATTTTTTTGTTATTTTTTGTTATGTAAATCACTTTACCATTATCAAAAACCATATAAAAACGAATGCAGTGGTTTTTGAAACTATTGCGTTCAAACGGGCAGTTTAATATATTGTTTTATTTTTTACTTCACTTCACTGATTAATTTCATATTCATATAATACATTTGTTTTATCGTGGCTTGGTTTGCATTTATAAACAGATATTTTAGTAAATAATTAATTTTTGAAACGCAGTTAATCAGAACTACACAATAATTGTCATCGTCACAACCAACAACTATTCCATTATTGAGTTCGAGTAATGTCCAAGGGTCGCGGTCCATGTACTCGCTTCATAAACCTTTGAGAACATTACGAAGAATTGTACGGCACGTATAAACAATTGTTGCATCACGTGTACATATAAGTACTAAAATGTTAATAATAGATGAGTTTAGCATGAGATCTACTTTATAATAAGTCATTTAGGTATATATGTGTACAATAACACCAGACCGACTTACTCCTTATGAAATATTTATAACACGCCCTTAACTTGCATTTAGCTCTGAGCATGCGCCCGTGCATAAAATATGTGTAATGGATCACGTTCCTCACAATTAAATTATGACATACTTCTCGTGAATATATGTAGTTTTGAGTAGAATTAAGAATAGTTTTATTTGATATATAATTTATCACGGAAATGACCAGACATGTGATCGAATTTTATTTTTCGTATATGGTTTTAATTTAATAGCGGTCGACTCTAGATCACGGCTTCCTCCTCATCGTTAAGAAGAAGTTATCCTAAAAAAACTTTATCATGCTCTAATGCGGATTGATGATGAGGTATTCCACCAACAATCGAAGTGTTGTAAGTACTAATGGCGCTCGAAATTTTACGACAAATCTAATCGACTGATATCAGCAAAACATTTTTAAAGCGCTTTCTTCTCCGAAGCATCTTCAGTTGGAGTTGTCGCTTGTCTGACTAGTAACCGCGCCCAAATTTGCTTAACTCAGACGACGTTTGATACAAGCCGATAGGCTACAAGGGATTAAGAGTTATAAAATATAATATAAACGACAGAAAATGTAATAAAATCACACGTTTTCACCTTTACTTATGATTGAAATAAATCACCATTGATATCAAATATATAAATTCAATGCTTTCCACTAGTATCGACCACAGAGTAGGGAGAGGAGAATATGTAGTATTATATATATTATAATTATGTATATTAATTAAGTAACGAAAAATATAAGGCGTTAATTTATATAACTACATTTACAAATCAACCAAACGGAACAAAGGCTATCAGGTCAGCGGAACTTAATACCATAACGTGTGAAACAGCGAATAACGCGAAAGACCAGGAGAATGTAAGGTCTCGTGGGATAGGAATGGAGAAAGAATATGAACGCACGTACCTGTCTGCCCAGTGAGCCACAATTTGTATCTGCTACGGTGTGGGCGTCTTCGATTTGCGTGCTACACTTCTTCAATCTTTAACAAGCATGTCCACGAATACGGTCGCGTGCACGGAATGAAATGAACTATTTGGATTTGAACGACCATCGAGCGAGAGTGTTGACGGTAGAAGCGGAACACACTAGCTAATCCAAATGCTCGTTCCATAAACATTATCACAGAATATTAATATACGTGCGTTCGGAAATTATGAGAGGAAAGGAATGGAATAAAATAAACATCAGAATGTGGCGTTTCCAGTATGTAAGTTTTGGTAGTCAAGAAAAAACAATTATTTAAATAATGTTCATATATAAACTTTGTATTTGCACTTTAAACTAACCTCTATTGTCATTTATAATTAGAACATTAAACTCATTTGTCCATTAATATAACCGCGTCCTATAAATTATTCGATAGATAACGCTTATTTACAGAGCATATAAATTATGACAAATTGTATATGAGGCCTGATTCATGCAACAAAGTCCAGATTAAATAATGACTATACTGTATCGACATTCATAATATCGTGGAGCCCTGACGCGAGTCTTTATCGGGCTGACCTCGACTTGACCTATATTTATCATGAAGGGAATGTAAAATTCAATGTAAATAATTCACGTAAAGTCGTTCTAAACAAATGGCTTTGTTGGTCTGTCAATAGTCATAACAATAACGTTTATCAAATTACCGAGTGGAAAGACTTGGGTGGAGCGAAATTGACAGAGCAAGCATAAGGCTTTCAGGGTTGGTTCGCGTGTTGGTACGTGTTTGCATCGGTAATTTGTTTGTTGGCGGCGCACGGCTGGGTCGGTCGACTGACTACATTAATGGATCTGTGGTGTGCACGCGACATGGCCGCCACACGCTTTATCTTCGGACGTCTTGCTTTATTGCAAGTGCATTCACGCAATATTTTTCTGCTCAACTACACTAAACTATGACACATGATTAATCATACAGCAAGAATATTGAAGTTTTTTTTTCTTTTAACCTATTTACCGTTTGTTCTACCTTGATACTTTTACTGTATTTTTGTGTTATTTTGTCGGAAAGAACGAATAAAAAACATAAACTTTAACTCATAATTTAATGCCATTAATTTATTTTCCTTATTATAAAAAAGGAAAAATTGCCATTAAATACCTTTCTTTTTTAGATTTCATTTTCTTACATCTCTATAGTCTCAGTCTGCAATATTTTACTGGTGTTCGTAGCTGTCGAAAAGCCAGAATCTTATATTTTTCCTGAGGCTCAGCCGATGAAGTGAGAATAGCGTGTGCGCTATCGCTCCTTTCTTTAAAGCGTCGAGTCTGATCTGTATGTTTGATTATCCGCTAACAAGACCCTCGCAGACGTCTAGACAGATTTAATTAATTAGTATCCTTGTGCCTTGTGCGATAGAATTCGTAGTTGAACGAACGAATTTGTACTATCTACGGGCTTAGTCACAGCGTACCGCAAGGTTGGGTTTGTACGTGTTTTCAGAACGAAGCTACGTTATAAATTGTTGTTAGGTTTGCTTAATTTACTATCTTTTACGTTCTCACAAATTAGCAAATGATAAAAACCCTATCGCACCCCTTTGTAAAACTGTGCAGCCTTGGGATTGCGTTTATTTCAGCTGAAATTATCAGTCCTCTAGGATTCAACTGGAAAATTGAAGGAATTACATCCAAATTAATATCCCCTGTTCCCATAGAGTAAGAATGTACAAACTCCATTTCCTAAGGTAATAAAATTATTGTCAAAGTTTAAAGTTTCTTAGTACAGGCATGACAGCTGGACGTTAATGAATTACCTGATGAGACAAAGAGTTTTGTAAGTTAAGGGCTACTTTTTAAGTAGTACCAGCCTAAATTACAATATTAGGTTGACTATAAAGAATATCATTAAAAGACATTAATTACATCAGTGTACAATTAATTTTCTCTGAAGCAGCGCGTTGACACCCATGACTTGTTATCTATAAATATTTTGATAAACTGAAAATAAATTAACTAAAAATCACTATTCAGATTTGATTATCAATGTGACGCTGTGACTATTAATAATTATTGATATTTCATTTCAAATATATACTGAGGAGATTTTTTCGCCCTTTCTTCTCCTCAATGATAAAGTATATTTTCGATATAATAATAAAAAGCAAAAATAATGTGAATAAACCTATTTACAAAATACCTAAATAATTCAATAATTCTGAAGTTCAATTTTAATAAGAAAAGAGAAAATGTCATACATATTTTTATATTTGAATTTTTTTTGATCATTGAGTTTTCGAGTATACGCGATTACTTGCCTTTTAAAAGAATCTTTACAGTTGCATTTAAAACATTTCTCATACTCGTAAACGATTTTTCATTTTCTCCACACAATATTCCATTTCGTGTGAAACTCACTTCATACCTCCTATGCATCGTACATAAATTACATGTAAGGTTCTTCCAGCGCAACAAAGTCACGTATCAAATTTGACATATTGCGTTGTTACGTGCATTTGCATCCAAATTCTAAAATATTACAATGTAACTTACTTGGTATTCTTTGAACGGGGCGATGTAACTGAGGATCGCAAAAGTTATCTTACTAATTTATTACGAAACTCATATTATAAAATTGTGGTCAATCATGTTTTCTATTTATACAAAGATGATATTTAATCTTCCTTATCAGATGAAAAAAGGGAACGCTTATAGAAACTGTCATCTATCTATCTGTCCATCTGTCGAATCGGAATTTTTTCAAATCGTAGTTTGTAAACGCTGAGTTACGTGACTCAGCACACGCGTACTATAAGTAAACGAATTCTAATGCTATGAATTTACTTTGGATGATGATACTGAGCCTAACTTAAATACTTATAAAGAAATACAAAATAGAAATACAAAATACAAATCAAGATTCTTAACCATAGCTTAATTATTATATGCAAGTTTGCAACCTATACAAAAATTATATATTCCTGAATTTAACCACTACATTGGTAGTACATTACTACTCCTGTATTAGTTAAGTTAATACACATTGTAAACGCAGTAAAACCCAGAAGTAATATGAACAAAATTCTTATATTTTAGCAATTCAGAGTTTTACCCAACCTCCACTAGCCGTGGAGCATTATGAAGCTCCTTGCACGAAGTAATGGCTTCAGGTCCCAGTAGTAAGGACTAAGTACTACCGGGATTAATCCCGACGTAACTCATGCATAATAAAAATATATGCCAGAAATAAAAATAACAATAACAATTAACATATTCTTTTTACTAGCTAATGTAACGGTTTTAAAACTTACAAAAACTAAAAGGGCCGAGATAGTATCCAATAGCAGGAACACATTTAAAATACTTGAGTCGGTCACTCTCAAGACGACACTGTCGGAAACCTAAAAAAAATATTGAATTTTAACCAACTAAAATTGATTATTATTCATTTTGATAAATACAAGCAAAAAAGTGACTACGCAATCGATAAGCGAGAAATATGCACTATATTATTACCATTGGTAACTTACTTATACCAACAGTAAAATCTTTTTTCGTACGTATATTTTTGTACATAATAAACTCTTAAAATCAGTTGTCGATTTGCCGGTCCAAATATTTAATAAATATGTAAAAGTACATTTTACATGAGTATTAAATAGTATGCATCAATTAATGAGAGTAAGATTTGTAAATTTATAATATATGTAGTACCTATTGTTATAAGAAGATGCTTCTTGTTTGAAGTTTCTTCAGTCTAGTTTCTTTAGTATAAAGCATCTTTTAAAATAACAATACAGCGTAATTACGTTCAAGAGCGTATTGATAAAGAGTTCATGGAATAAATAACTTGACAATAAACACAATTGTACAATGCATATATTATATAAGTCATACCAGTCATAGTTGTACCGTGGAACTAATTTATTTATTTAAATTAAATAACCAATTACACTAATTAATAAGGTATTAATTTCTACCATTGAATTATAGGAAAAAAACGAACAATTTACACATGCATTAAAAATATCAGATTATTATCAATTATTAAAAAAAAACTTAAAATGAGTGTATGAAGATAAATAAAAACATGTCGCAACTAATTTAAGTTTCTTATTACATACATAAAAAGTATCGATTGTTATACAAAATCGATATACCTCCTTGTATATCTGACCAGTAGATATATTTTTCTTCAAAACTGATACTGTTTATTCTATTAATAAAAAAGTTACGTTCAAAAAAAGATTCAATTGTAAGTATGATTAGTAAGGCTGGAAATGATTTTCTTTCGTGTCGAGTCTGAAGATGTTAAAATTGTGTTTAGACAATGTTTGGTATCTTGTATTGAATAATATTTAGTTTGTATCTAGTATCTCCTGTTTCTAATATCCTTGACTTATTATATCATGATTCTTTAATTATTAATTAAATTACTTAATTGATAATTGACAATGATGAAGCCAATTCCCTTAGGTATTATAAAATTATTATGATAAAAACATGACAATAGTTTGAAATATATTGCCACAATGATTTTAAATATTTAATTCATTGTTATTTGTACTAACTGAACATTTGTCTGTCAAATCTGATTTGTCTGTCTGGGGAATCGAATCTGAGACCCCCCGCTCAGCAGGTAGGACTACCACCAACTGGGCTACATGGTCGTCAATGATAACATTCACACTGTACGCCAGTATTTTACAACGCTTTGACGTAATTAGTCAAAACTGGGTATCATCCATGTCTAAAATACAATATTTTCGTCGCAAAATTGTCCTTCAAACTTTCGTAGAAGACGTTTTCAAATGGAACTTATTATGCTACGTACGATCCATCTTAAGACCCAACCATTCAAACGGTTCCTTATACCTCTGGTTGACTTATTCAAAGTTATGCAAATTGCAATTATTCAAACTGCGCTACTCTGATTTTCGCTATTCCTCTCAAATTATATCGTATTAATTGTAACCTGTCATTTTGTTTACAGCCATCTCAACGGTAGTCTTTCGGAGATTATGTTTAATTATCTTGGAGCTCTAATTTCCAATAAAAACGATAATAGCATTATTTATACATTAACTAGTTGTTCCTGTAGCAGTTTTTTTGCAACTTAGTTACATAATTATGAATAATTTCGCTTTGTTTACACATAGAGACGGTTGATCATTTGAATTCGTTATTTTGTGTGAACGTGACCTAAATCGGTCAAATTGTTCAGGTGACAAAACAAAAAGTAAGATACACAAATGATTATATATTGTCGTATAAATTGATTATGAATTTTATTTCACTGGTCTTTGTTAAATTAAAAAAAATCATGTTTCTTAAAGACAAAAGTATATAAAATATTAAACAGAACTTACTAGTAACTATTTCTGTTTCGTATTTGAACGCATCTGCACGTTGTTATTTTACTAATTCTGAAAGTTTCTTATAACTTTTACTTGTAAAATAATTGAATACTTAAATCTATTGAATTTGATAACAGTCGCAGAAAAATATAATAGCAATTCTAGACCTTGCTATTATTTCATTAAGTTATATACTATCAGCTTAATTACCTTAATTGAAAACGTAAAAAACAAGTTCATTTATCTACTTCACTAATAATTATTTCGATTTCTTCAGATTTATTATTTGAATCTGTGATAATATAACGTCTAATTGTATAATGATCTGCGATTTTGATAGGTATTTTACAATTTTATACCACGATACATAAATTATATGGGGCTATAATATAGGCAGATAATTGTACCGTGAATCCGTGGTAAGGGCATTCATGTCTCATCAAAGCATCGTAGCCTTTTACTGCCCAACACCCATATAAATTAATTCGGCCGCAGAGGCGTGAATAATAAATAAATTCCCAGACGCTTGATATGAAGGAAATGCTGGAGTTAATGATGTTATGCAGACGATTTGCTCCTGGCTTAACAATGTTTAACTATGCAACCTGTCAGTATAAGATATAAATATAAGAAGTGATAGTTACTTTTGTAATCCATTAACTCGTTCAAAATTTAATCAGAAATGTTCCTTAAGTCTTTATTTTGCTCATATTTCGTGACATAAGGCCTGCATTGCTTTTCTTTTTTATACTGCCGATAATTAAAAAGTTTTCTTTGCTCTGCATATACATTCATTGTAGATTCAAAAAGTAAGTGATTCTATGTTTATAATGTATTTATTTTTTTATGTACGCTTATAACTTCGTTGTTTTTGGACGGGTTTTGATGTACCGTTTTTTTTTAATATAAAAAATATAGCTCGGAGTTAGTCCCTTTTGAATATGAGGAGAATCTGGTGTCAGGTTATGAAGATGAAGAGTGAAAACTCTCAATGGATAGCAATATTTCAGCCTTGTTTAAAGATGCGTGGTAATATTAACTCATTATGAGTCATCAGATAATCATCATCCCGTAATGCTAAACTGGTGACGAAAGCAATAATCTACCAAATATCTATTCGGCTCGGCACCGATTTCAAACATTTCTGTATATATTGCATAAAATAATATTTTAATTAAATTTATTTTCATTTTCAGTACGGTCGGAGGCTTATTTTAAAGGCTTTTTGTTATTTTACTGCGATGTCTATTAAACCTCTACGAATTAATTTCGTGCGTTCAGTTTGGGGAGTATTAATGAGGTCTAAGTATGGATTAAAAACTGTGATAAATATATCATTGACAAACAATCGATACATATTTGACCCCACGTGCTTGTTCATGAATAGCGATAGATAAAACTTATAAATTTCAAATATGTATTCCCGAAAATATGAATTTAACTCTGACCGAATAATAATAATACATTGTACATATATATAATAAAATATGACTTCTTGACCATTATCTAATGAGTTTTGATCATAGGGTTGCTATAGTTATTGTTCGCAATTTCAAATGAATAATCAAGTCAATCTCTCTTGACAATATCGGTATAGATATATATAATAAGTACTAAGGAGACTACTACCCAGAATCAGAATCCTGAGAATACTTTCACACGGTATTATTAATTTAACACAGAGGTGTTAATAGACCTGCGAACCATCTACTGCTGTACAGGCTGGTATACCAAAACTAAGCAACGATTTAAAAGGTAATATAAACTTCATTTCATTCTTTTGCAGGTCAAATTTAGTGTTGTTTCGACTTCATTTAATTTTATTAAGGGTTTTTCGTCAGAGGTATAAAGCTAGGAAACTTCTAATTGATTGAATATTTATTGGTCTAGTTTAGATCGGAGGCATTTGAATTTTGAATGTTTCAAGAGTCTGTCTTTCTGTCTTTTTTTTTTGCAAAGGGCATAAAATTGTGTGACACTCCAAATGTTAGTTTCACAAAATTTCAGAAATATTGTTGAAGAATATTTTATTCTACACAAGCTTAGTCAAAGTTGAGTCAGGTCGTAAAGAGCTATTTCGTTTTTATTCCCTTGTAAGTGACTTAAACATATATGAATTTGCTGACCTAAAGAATAAGTGCCTCGTATCCTAGAAACTTTCATTTTATCGGACATATTCCAACTATTTGGACATGTTTGGTTAAAGTAGTTTCGTGCAAAAAAATAACTCGTTCGAGTCGCTTAACGATCCTTGGACTCCTTGGAGTAACCTATTGAGATGTCACGTTTAAAATAAAATATGGGCGCGCGATGTAAAATTTTATTCTAACCCCAAATATTCCATTGTAGTTAAAGTTGAAATGGCACATGGAGGTACATAAATTTGTGGTGAAACTCATGGCGATTATTCAGAGGACACAAAGCCATATTGTAGCTTTCGGTATTGCAAGGTTTCGGGCCCATCGTGCCCTTGGCGTTTGATTACTGTATATATTACTACGGGTTAGAGCTTAGGAAATATGTCATATATGCTTTAACATCAATTGCCCAGAAAGATACCTTATAATGCCTTCATTTCATGTTCAGCGTAAGATAATCTGATCGTGTTTGTACTAAGTTAGTTTATATTCACGGTTCAGTCAACAAAAATTTAATATACTATGAAACACTTATTCACATTTAAGATATTTGAGTCCACAAGCAACGAGGGTATTTGCTTATATTCAATGCCTGCACGCATTTTAAATGAATATACGTATAACAAACTAATTATCACCTGCTGTGGTAAACTTGAAGAACACGAGTTTTCCCAGAAATATCCTCATAGGAGCATAAAGTCTTTCAAATCGTCTCGGTCTGCGTGGTGGTTCTAAGCCCCTCTCGGTTTGATAAACACATGAACCTCGTAAGAACAATTAAATGAAGTTCCTTATCTCCCACAGCGCTACTTAGCGCAGTAAAACCAAGCAGGGAAATACGTAAAGTGACTTCGCCAGCCTAATATCGATTTAATTGTATTGATTGGCGTAAATTTCCTTATAAATGATTACCATAACATATGGTGTACTTCCCACCATGTCCATTAACTTAATTCACCGTTCGTTATACAACGCTGCCGCAACATCTAACTTCTTCGACTATCTAACCAAGCTTTTATAAGTCCTTTTACAGCTTAAGTTCTTCAAATATTTTTTGTAATACAAATTGAAAAAACGCATTGAGTTTGTGAATACATATAATATTTTCGCAGCAATTAATAATCAAATAACTTTAAAAAAAAAAATTTCATAAATTTTATATTAAATAAATACGCCGAGGGTTATATATTCATCCGATATCTCCGATAATCTCATTATCACTTTCCTTCAAAGTGGGCGTAGGTACTTGCGTTTTGTAAATTTCAACAAATACACGAGGTAACTGCACTTGATTTAATATTAACAAGTCACCAACCAGCTAAATTATAATGGACTGATTAGAACTTGGAACTGATGGATTTATAAATATACACCGATCCATCAACCGCCTCCAAAATCGGACTGATTGTCATTTCGACAAGATGGCGTCACTTGTAACCACATCCGGAGTATTCGTTCCAATAATATAATCTACGGAAATAAGCAGTTATTGATTGGGAGTCATTAAATTAATTAAATTAAATAATTAAATTAAATAACGCAAATAATTAAATTAAAGTATTTTAAAAATAGCATGCACCATTATATTTATATAAAAGAGTGGAAAATTACACCGTTGAGTTTTTGTTATTAATAAAATTAAAAATTTTACATCACATCACAAAAAAAAATTTTGGAATTTTGGAGGATTAAAGTATAAGTATTGTTTTCATTTAGTGGTACATGTTATTAATATATTACTGAAATCTATAAACAACTGAGTATATATATATTGGATGTTGATATGTCATTCACAGAATTGTTGCAATTCTGCTTATTTGTGTCTGTAAATCAGAGTAAAACAATCGAAAATACAAATTGAGGAACAAGTTATGATTCGGTGCTCATCTTGTGATCTACATTGAAGTCAGGTTTTTCTATTTGCTGCTACCCAAATAGGTCATACATTATCACTTGGTATATTACTCCAAATCCTAGGCTTACAAGGAATTCCCATATTGAGTTCTCGTTCGGTCGGCGCGGCTCAGTCTACTCGAAGAAATATAAAGCGGCTTATGCATGTCAAGAAACATTTCCAAAGTTCTGTTTTGTGTTGCGGTTGCCTAGTTTGATCAACTGGCGAATAATCTAGATCAATGAATCGATTCTCGATAATCTAGATTACAAGGAATTAAATTAATATGACTTGTTGATATGTCTACTTTTGAGCAATCACGGTTGATATGGATGCCATTTACACTTAAATATATAGATTATAACTCACACGCACAGCTATGCTTATTCAAGTCTTTTAAAAAACTGGTATGATAATAATTTGCGGATATGATATTATAACAGTAGCTCCTGGTAAAACCTTGATTGAATCTAAGACACGTTAATGTGTACATTAACTAAATTATTACCCAAAACAAAAAAAAAGTACAAGTGTAATCAAAATCATTTTATTACTTGTCACCTGGATTAAAGACCGATCTAAAGATCGTAAAATAACGCTCAGTTTTTTTAACGAACACAAGCAGATGCTGCAATTTTTAAAGTGAAAGTCAAACTTATTTCGTTTCTATTGCAACCACGCGTCATTTTTTAATTTCATTTCTTTTTCAGTAATCACTATAAATAAGAGTTTATGTTAAAACTATAAACAAATAGACGACAATGTAACTATATAAAAAATACAAAATTCACGTTCACTCTTGTGAAAACGTGTTTTGAAATCATTTGTGCAGAATAACTATTACAAATATCACCTCAGTTTAGTTCATCGACACTCTCTTTGCAGAGTGGTCCTACAGTGGTCATTAAAACAACAAGCAAACATTGATACTCGCTACATCCGTGTACCCGGTTGTGGCCAGGGGATGTTATGTCCACCACTAGACATACAAAAAGCGGACGCTCGCTAACGAACAATTACCGCATAGTCACTATGATAACTAAACTTATTTCGTTAATATCGATAATTTTATTTTGTTAATTAATAATCGTCAATCGTAATGAATAATCGTCAATCACTGGATGGAGTGGAATCAATGAATGGAAGAAACGATTGTTAATTACAATTAGAATTTTACATATGATATTTGAAAGAATTTTACTAACAAGCTGTTAATAGCGTATCGGCTGTCAACTCAGAAAAAAAGAAAATAAAAAAAAATTAAACATCTGAGCATCTTAAAAGTAGAAAGATAACATTGACTTTATGTTCTAGATAAGGGCGCTTAGAAAAAGTTATTTTGTAAAATGAAGGTAGCCAAGAGATGATAAAGTTCTATGAGTTGAGAGTCTCATAGTTATTACAGTTTTTTTATTCGATGTATTTTAATAACTTTATTCAATGGCTTATGAATAAAATATTTGAATAAATAAATCTTCTACAATTTCAAAAATATAAAATAGGTATTTTTTAAATAAAGATAATAAATACGCTTTTTAATAAAGATAATAAATACGTATTTACTTACGCCTATTTTAGTTTTACCCTTCAAACTGTATAATTATTTGTTTTTAGTTACAATAAATGTGAAGTAGTTTAGAACAACAATCGTACTTAGTCTGTTACAGATAGTATGAATAAAATCATGGAATCGTCTTATCATAGGGTAAAATAAAGTAACGTACAAAAATACCGAAAAAGATACATTACTCTCAAGGTACAAAGGACACATTACTTTATTTTCTACTATCACATACTTTGTCAAATATTTTTGTAATATAACTTCTAAAATAATATAAGGTAATATAATCTTGTGTAGGTCACAATTTTTGTGATTTAAATAATTATTTATTATTATACAGAATTTTCAGAACCATAAACCTGTGGGAATGTGATTACATACATTATTGAAACACCAAATAGTACGAAATTTGAAGTTATTATCTTAATCTCATAATCCTGGGAATATGCGGTTAGGAGTACAATAATATTAGAAGACAATTAAAAGATATCCAGTAGAATGGGACACTTCCCGTTTGATCGTTCGGTAGATAAGAATTTCTTACCCGTACCCCGTTGCCAGTCCGTTAAGCTATCTCTACGCGAATATCCAGATGCAGTAAAAAAAAAATCATCAAGACCAAATCGTTATCGTATGGTTCCGTATTTAAAATATACAGGAAAATATATATCCGTTTGCTGTTCAATTTTAGGTGAAGTTAATTTAATTAATTAGTTATTAATAATAATTAACAGTAAATTAATTAAATTCATATTAAGTATTTGAAAGTCTAATATAATATATCTGAAATGTGTACGGTTCGACCCAAACACTTAATTATTTAAAAGAATAATTTCAGTACATGTACGTTTCTCGTTTGCAAAGTGAATTGAATATCTTTATTTTATTTGTTAGTAAAAGGTTTTTCAGTAAACTACTTCTTGCAGACCTGCAACTGCAGACTTGATACCGAAAAGTGGATACAGTGTGCAAACAGGTAATATGTAATTACATAAGATTTTTTGTATATTCAAATGTAACTTCATTATGATTGTGGTATGTGTGTACAATAAAAATAATTATGATTAAATTGATATATTATTAATTCCTCACTTATAATCAAAGTTAATGACCAACATGTTAAGTACATAGTGTAGTTATGTTAAGTAAGTAGTGCGTCTCAATTTCGATTTTATTCATTTCATGAGTCGCTTAAAAACGAGGTGTTACACTTGGACCGACACAAATAAACTGGAGAGCAATTCGGCAAGGGTTCTGTTTAGTCAGATATACAGAACCCTAAAAATGAGCACTGTGATCTCGTCTTGGAGATGTTTATCGCATTAATATAATACGGTATTAAGATTACAATGGGCCGACTCGAGAGAGGTTCAATATAAGCTCCGAAGGTTTCGCTTTGTTGTGAAAATAACTTTATGGCTCCGCTGGAGTAATATAAGGCAAAGCTTTCGATATAACCAATGGCCCTTATTCTTTATACCTTTGTCATTCATATCCATTGTGCAAAATTGCAACTCTATTCAGGGTTGCGATTTTGCTCGTATTTAGTTTAGTTTGCAAAATGCATGGTTCTATCCAAACTCAATGACAAATGTTATTTATTTTATTCACTATTCTGCAAATGCAAAATGTATACGGCATGAATGTAAAGGAAAACATGGCGATTGAATGGACATACTAGAGAATTATCCATAATCTCAAAAATCGAAACGATGGCTACCTTTATCGTTTTCTAAGACAAAGTATTATAATACAAACACTTACTAAAAATATGTTATATATATATTTAGTTTATTTAGTTTTGCTAGAAACTCCCCTCGCTTCGTTTTTCAGTACTATTTTGTCTAGTTCAATGAATTACAAATTATAATATTAATTCATAACTTTTTTACATGTAGGCGAATTCAAATGAGATGAACTGTAAAAATTAAGAGACGCTTACTGGAATACAACTGTGAAAACTTATGTACCATAATCGGATAAGCTGTTTCTGAAATTAGTGCGAACAAACGCACAAACAGCCAAAAATTCAAAAAACTACTGTTTTAGGTTCTATTGCGTTAATAAAGACCCCTAATAGTAGTTTTTTTTTTCCAACATATACTTAATGTACAGAAAGCGAACAGTTAAAATTATATTATAAGAATATATTGATATAATAGACTCATTAAAACAGTGTCAGAATACACAAAGATGAGTATTTCAGAAATCAAATGTTGATATTGTATACAGTATAAAATATAACTATCTACTATTTAAATACATAACACACATAACACAACAATTTTAGTAAATCATACAACCTTTATCATATTCACTCGCCCTTTTTATCTTCTGTAGAGGAGAGAGAGGTCGTGGGAATTCGTGCTTCATCTCATTAGCCATTATTCATAACACAGGTTAATGAAGATTTATCGTTGCACCTTTGTGAATTAAGTAGCAATATTATAATAATGATATATAGATATATTAGTTAAATATTCAAAAACGCTTAAAATAATGAATCAGTCGTAAGAGAAACAAAAGCTTGTAATATATTGTCATTCTCATTACATTGTTTTTTATTTAGACTCATAACAACAAGTTAAAATATATAAAAAAAATTAAAACAACTCAATAATTTCTTTAACCGTTTAGTTGATTAAATTATATTATTTGCTTCCGTTTGTATCAGAACCTAACTTACTACCGGTTTAGCAACTGTAGCGAGTGAGGTGAGTTACATAAACAAACTAAAAATAATTTGATATCAGTAATTTAATATGTACTTACATATATTGAATATTGAAATAGATATTGCAACAGAAAAGACCGAACAACATGCAATAGTGATACTTGTATTGATACTTATCTCAACGGACATTGAAGTGTCAAAAATAAACTCAGAGTTTCATGTTTAAATCATAAATAAACATTTTACAAGAGTTTTGAAATGATAACTTCTTAATAAAAATCTCTTAAAACGTATAATATATGACCCATTTAGTATAAATTCTGCGTGCCTAACGAACTTTCATCACGGTTTTGATACCCGGCCGTGCTAGTCATATATTATGTGACGAATAATTACTTATATTGTCAGGTCGTAGGTATTTGTGCCACCCGCAACTCAAAGCATCCTAGTGCACGTTTATTATTTTTGTCTCATGTATAACTCCCCTACCAATCGTCTATAGTATTTCCAGTCTACGATAACACCGGATGGGCACCCGACTGTCAAAACAATAATGTTTTGAGAAAGCGTTCAGTTACTATATAACTGTACAACACATTCATTATCAAACAGCTATTAAGCTTAATAAAATTGTGATTTGATGAGGCGTTCTTGTTGTTTTGATGCCGTGCAGTCGACTTCCGAGCTACGATGTGCGACTGGATCGAAGTTTACTGCCTATAAAGTCTTTATTGCCCATTGTCGACGATTATTACTTAACCCTCATGACTTATGAAGCAATAAATTCGATCTTTTCATACCGCGGTCTCTACTTCTCTCGCACGAGTTTCGAAAGAGGAAGCGTGAAACGGAATGAAAGTGATAACGCTCTCGATTTTCTGACGTTCATTTCGTGTTTTGTTTAGTAATGTTTGGTGTTATTATTTCAAAGTTAACTTACCCACAATTATTTCAAAGTAATGCAATATGAAATCAAGCTACAGCACATATTACTTTGGAATGTAAGGGACTCCATTTATCCTTTAGTATTTGAGGCTATGGCGAACGGTCGCTCCTGTTGGAGGTCGCTGGGCTCTTTACCACAATGTTTAATCCCAACAATAATTATATGGTGGTAGGGTATTTTGCCCGACTGGTTCGCTTTTTTTATACGAATAGCCGATAAACTAGCAGACAAGACACCGGATAGTAAGTGATCACCGTCGTCCATGAACATCAAACAACACTAAAGGCGTCAATAATGCGTTGTCGGCTGAGAAAGATGAAGAAAGAAATAATGTACTGGCTCTCAAGCCCCAAGCCGAAACACGACCAGTCGTTTGGCGGCTGAGTCAAGCAAGAGGATAGTAGGTTTCAGGAAAGGATAATAATATCAGTAGTAATATTAATGTATGTAATGATAATACGGCACTGACCTTCTCCACTGACTACCACTCACCTTCTAAAATCAATTTCGTATTTAGGTAGTAGTGTCGGAGAGCAAGTATGCGATGCCTTTGGTCCAAACCGACTGAATCCATGGGCGACGGTGACCAATTACCATCAGGTGCCTCGTCCACTCATTTGTTGACACCACATAAAACCATTTCAAAGAATATTTTTGCAAAAGTCGTCTTATAACACTTATAAAAACAAAAAAAAATGCCTAAATTTATATAACAGTATACTTTACAGGAAAGCTTAATTTTGAAGAAGCTAAATCTTCGTAAGTGTCGCCACACTATCAAAATATAAATAACTCTCGATGTTTATTTATGGATCTAAGTTTAAGGTGGTCATAAAGAACCAATCATGCAAATGCTTATTTGAATAAATACAATTTAAGAAATACGTATTTGAATAATCATAACGGTATATACCAGTACCTTGATACGTATCAAATAAATTACATCGATTCGATTACCATGCTATTTAAATACCAAATGTTAAGACTGAGCAGTAACAATAACAGTGCGGTATAAGAACTTTAACAGTAAAAGTATGTAACAAATGTTACAAAATGGGTTTCATAAAAAGATAAGACGATAAATTGTCGATTTTCAATTGTTATATTTCTATAATATTTCCATAACATATATTTTTTTATGTGAATACCCGACAAGCAAGTAGACGAGCCACCTGACGGTAAGTGGTCATCGTCGCCCATGGACATGAGTAACACCAAAGGCGTCACTAATGTTGTCGGTCGAAAACGAAAAGGAAAGAAAAAATGTACTGGCTCTCAAGCCCCTAGCCGAAACACGACGAGTCGTTTGGCGGCTGACTCAAGCGGGAGGGCGGTAGCTAGCCAGGCAAGCTTCATGAAAAGATAATAATACCAGTAACAATATTAATGACTTAAGAATAATATTGATAATATAATCCTTACACACGCCCTTGCTTACTAAGCTCTATCACAAAGCAGGCTGGCTTCTGTAGCCTCTTACGATACCCTGTTCTACCGGTATATACTTATTATTATATACTATCTATATATTTACTAAAACTGGGAGCATATACCGAGGATTAAACCTTTTTAGTGTTACGTCTAAGTATATGTGTATTGTTTATGTATAAATAAAAGAAGTATTTATTTAGCATTATTTTGATTTTCATATAAATATATTTATTTAGTTACAAAAACAGAACAAAACACGTTACAAAAAACCCATACAATAATATAATTGCACTAGAGAAATGTAAACAATGTGTAAATTACTGAATAATAGAGTTTGCGGTTTGTGATACTCCCCGCGACCGCAATAATTACTACGTCATTAGGGCCAGTTGAGTATTGTGAACACCATACTAAATTCCTGCCAAAAGTCAGCTATATGTTATTAGCTGAATTGTAAAAAATTTAAAATCATCAGTACTGATTCTTTGCTTCGGAGACTTTATTTATCAATTCTAATTGTCATCATTAAATGGGAGTTATTTAAGTGATATAAGCAGTCCGTCCATTTGCCACTAAACTTCCTACTAATCCACAATGTAGCAGCGAACTTCATCACTCCAGATGTGCTCTCGTTGCTTTTTAATGAATCAAGGCAATGTTACAGTTTTCACAAACTTTGTTACAACCCATAACTGACAAACTGCTGAATCGAGTCTCCAGTTACAATGAGACTGGTGGCATAGTCCACCACGTTGGCCGAGTACGGATTGGTGCATTTCATAGACCTTCGAGAAGATTTTATAGAACTCTTACTTATACAGGTTTCCTTACGATATTTTCCTTTACCAAAGCCAGGCATTGTAACTTTGAATAAGTTTGTTGAATCTTAACAGGAAAATGTTCATTGAAAATGTTGACTCGCGAACAACGATTGGGCTGCGACGCCGACGCCGACAACACCACAACGTCACAATATCAAACGCGTCACCAATGTCGATACGTTGACGCAAAAAGTTACACACCACATCACTAGCTTCAGGGCACAGCGTACAGTGAGCTAATTAACACTCTCCAGAACATTGTTACAATATTTCTCCAACGATTTAAAATCAACTCTTCGTTCTGACGTCGACATGAGAAATACGAGTATTCATGTAAAAATTGCCAAATAAACTGTTCCATCTCACGTATAAAATGACCTTTTATGTATTGACCTGAAGCTCGAGTTGTTGAGTTACAGTATCTACTTTCCAGAATCCCTTAAGAATCATTCAACTGTGTTAAAGCCTGATCTGGACAGTACGAAATGTAATAAAAAGACAATTATAAAAAAAATGAATTACGCTAAGTTTATGGGAAAATTTAACAAAAAAATATATTGGACAAACATCGAATCGTCCTATTGCAACTTTTAAGCAATGTATTAAAGTACAGCTTGTAGTTAAAGGATATCATGGTGTAGTTGAATATATAAATGACAAGGTCGATTCGATATACCGCAACCGATACCTCGCACGATAAATGTTACATTGTAATTGCCATATCATATTGTTTTAAAAGAAGTGCTAAGGAGTTTCTTTCACCGTTTCTGTTCCTCCTCCTTCAGAACCTTCTCGAAACGGTAGTGAAAGTATAAAAATTTTCAATTTGAATGTCATGTTAGTAATATGTATAAGTCTGATCGCTTAAATTAAAAAAAATTAAAACATTGAGTTACTGCCAAAGTTTCTTGTACCAATTAAATTAAAATAACCAAGATCATTCGTCACACATTTTATAAATGATAGTTTTAGTTTTAATAGTTAAATTTTTTAATCCAAACTAGTGATGTTATTTAGTTAACCGTAACCGTAACTATCGGATATCCGAAATAAAAATTTATCCGACACCGTAATCGAAGCTGAAAAAGTTTCGAATAATTTCGGATAGAGGCAGAGTCTGAACGAAACACGTTATGGCAGGTTTTCGTTGTCTGAACTTTGAAAATGTTGAGGCAGTTTTTATTATTTATTTTTTAAGGTCTTTTTACCATTATTATGATACCAAATAACCTAGATAGTCATAGTAACTGAAAATGTTACCTTGTAAATAAATACATTATATATTTTGTTTAAAAGTCCAAAATCATCTAATATTCGTAACCGAAATTATACGAAACAATCGGATAATCCTAAACTATTTCATATCCGTGAGTACTTGGATATTGAATAAATATACATAAATATCGATAAATACAGTTAAACGAAGTATTTTCGCATTGTATTAAAACAAAATTTGTTGTAAAATTACTTTTTTCGAACAATTATTATACAAATAAACATCGTTTACTTACACCCGCACTAGGATTCCCTATGTTGCTGGTGGCAAGGACATAAACAAATATCACATGACAAACACCCACGATTCGAAAAACAACATTTATCTGTCACATAAATGTCTGCTCGGCCGGAGATCGGATCCGGAACCCCTCGCTTAGCAGGCAGGGTCGCTACCGACTAGGCTATGGGGTCGTGAAACATTTTTATTACACTAAGAAACTTACACCTATTTACTACTTTGAAAAACAAGTAATTTCAAATGATTCATATAAAGACAACGTCTATTGTAATAAAGAAGCAATTGATTTTCCAAAGCCATATAAAATTCCAATGTTAGTCTAAATTTAAATATAAACTATCAAACACTGATTCTTGATGTGCCTCACTGGTAGTATCTAATATTTAAACCAGTTATTAAACTGTTCGGTTAACCGAAGCTACGATTACCATTATAATTGCCGCCCATTAGCTGAACTTTAGTAATCGAATAACTAGTGAAATTATATTAGCGTTCATGCATACTGGAATAGACGTTGTCATTGGATACTCTGAGACGTATGGGCGTAAGTACACGTATCTGTCGTCTATCGTAAAAAAACTAATAGATAATTATGCACACGTGACGAAATGGTCGAATATCCGAAGTTTAGTGACTTGTTTATAGAAAGTGTAAACGGAGCGGGTATGTAAGGGATCGTTAAACAAGAACAACGAGGTAAAGCATACAGCCTCTGGGTATAGTATTACTAGAAGATAATCTTACGGATGTCGGCGAATGTTTAAAACAAGCACGGGCGACCGCGGACGGCTCCTATCATAACATTATTGTTTTGATTGCCGACCACCACTGAACGAAGTTAAAGCTAACTATTTTATAATTAATAACAACAGCCAGGTTTCTTATCCCAATATTTATCAACCGTAACCATTTTTATAGTTAACCAGACGTTGATTATAAAATTATAGTGTTACTGAAATTAAAAAGTCTAAGTAAATATAATTCTGGGCATATTCACTTTTTTTATTGTTTATTTGCAGTTAAAATCCTTTTTGTCTGTAATTTATGTAGTAACTGAAATATCTAAACTAATAATAAACTATAACGAAGGCAAATCTTTATAATAATTAAATGTCATATTTTTTGAAAACTTTAATATAAGTAGATGGAACATAACTCGAACATATTTTTTTATAACTGTTGGCCGTCTGTAACTGATATGATGGTATAGTTTTTAATCTAAAAAATATATTAATTCCTGCGAAATTACAAATAAGATTTGGTATGTTAGTATGTATTTCCATTAACGGGCTAATCAGCAAACTTATGACTACTTTACTGCGTCTAACGCAATAAGTGAATATACGTATAATTCATAGAATAAGGGAAACCGATTTAAAACAATATAATAGGATAAACATATTTAATAAATACCTGATAAAAATTAATAACAATTAATCAGGGTGT
>DWPT01000111.1:0-30966 GCA_018251895.1 Agathymus mariae mariae
AGCGCGATCCTGCTCGCTGGAAGAAACGCACGCTGTAGGTACATATTATTTACTCCTACGCCCACTGATTCTCTTAGATATATATCTTAATCTTTTTTCATACATTATTAATAAGACAATTACGTTAAATATATAAATGGCAAAGATATATGTACGGGTTATTTTCTCCTATAGAAGTATTTTTTAACTACATGTCTTTATAGCGTTGTAGGATAGATGCAATTGGTTATAAACCTTGACGATCTTGCGAGGAAGTAGGTGAAGATAAATATTCATTAATAAATCAATTAAAAAATGAAAAGGTTCATGTTCTAATTTTAAACTATAAATTAAAAAAGGAAGGCGTAAACGAACGAAGTGAGTTCAAATAGTATAAGTTCTCATTCTTTTGTGCTGTGTGCTTCCTATAACATAAGTTGGATTTAGAGTATTAAATAACTCGTATATGAAGCATGTGTTTGTCAATTAAGACAAATGGATAGTTTCATGAATTTAAATTAAATTCAGAATTTAAATCAAACTATAATGAAATTTAAATAAAATAAAATATAACAGCGTGATGATTTACAGACGATAATGATGGCATTTTATTCGGATCACGGCATCAGTTATGTCAAAAGCATGACGAACGTTGAACGGCTTTGAGTACCCATTATAATAATATAAGCACTGTTAGACACTTTCAAAATGTAAAAGCAATTATAAAAAGTTACACTATCGTATAAAAATACAATAAACGTAAATACAGCACATAAAATTTAAAGAAACTCTTGTAAAATGTCGTTCTTTACTAATGAAACAATAACATAATTCTAGTAGGTCCTTATACCACTCGAAGGTACTTTTAATATAAGTATTCGGATGTTGAGGAACTGCCAATTTTTACTTCAGATGTGCTCTACACAATGTTTCAAAACGTCCGGTATAAAGCTGTAATTTGCATGGGTATCAAGGGTTGTTCGAAGACGATGCCCTTAGCCTTATTCCGTATTGTCGAAGCCCATACAGATTGCTATTGTTTCGACACTTACTACCCCTTTGTATTGTAATATTTGTCATCTAAGTGTTGGGTCTATACGCGTTTTAGTATGGATAAATACAAAATATTTTTTGGTACAAAGGCAGCGTGGTAAATGGGCACTTCGCTCCACTTGATGTTGTATGGTCTCTGGCTGCCCATCCACATTAAAAGTAACCACAAGAATGCGGTTCAGCTACTGGGGCAAGTAGCTAGGATAAGTTTCAGTTTGTATAAATTCATGAACTCGATTCTTGTCTATAGTAGGGAAATTGTAAGTTCGTACACAGATATTGGGAATTTTTTATTTGTCTATCACTTTTAACTTTATATTTAACTATAGAGTGACTTATCTGTCGATTTTTAAAGGCTTCTGTAATTATTTGTGATATAACAATTTAGTCATTAAATTGGCAAAACGTATTTTTAGTAAATTTTTAACAGGTATTTTAACACTAACGCTTTATTTTATGATTATAAATAAACTCATAACTTGATTTTGTTGTTTCCCATACTCAGTTATTTGCCTCTGTATATACAACTGAGTGGGCGAACAGTTGTCAGACGGTCTTACTTACAAAATGCCGATAGCGTGATTCGAGATATCCCGCAACGCTGTCTCTTGTCGACTCTTCAAAGTTTTAACAGTTCTCAGTATCAGCTTAATTGTGACATTCCAGATAAATATCGTGTTGTTTTATATATTTTATCAAATATTACAAACATTTAGGTGAATGGTAACACTAAAATCTATGCAGTTAATAATTCACACATGTCAGTCACATACTTGACGTTAATGGCATGGAACGTAAGTCACGTGTAGTTAGTTATAATTGGAAACAAATAAACTTCTGTCTGTTACGAACCAAGATGCTCACTGCGACTGAATAAGAAATATACAGAAAACAATATTGTAGCATTGTTCATTATTTATTTGACTACACATCCAAATTAACATTAAAACTATGTTATCGATATTGTTGTAACAGATGGTTAGTTGATGATTTAAATTATGTACCTGTTATATTAAAATTACAAATTGTTATAATGTTAAGTAACAGAAGATAAGTTTGCATTACGATCTCGTGGTAATTTGGACATCCCGCTACTGAGATCGGGTCTCCTCTCACATTGAGTGAGTGAGGAGTTAAGACCTTAAGTTCCTAACTATCGCTGGAGACAGTCGAAACAAATAATATTTAAAAGTATGCAGGAAACGAGGCCGGGTACTTTCAATCTAAATGTATTTTTTTTTTGTGGAAACTAGATCCTTTCAGTAGAGTGCAATCAATTAATTTATACATACCATGTTTATACTATTTTGGCAGCAAAACAAATCACATTTGTATATTAAGCAAAGGAAAACTGATAAACTTTCCAAGAACTTATTCCAGACCACCAGGAAAACGTGACACATATCTATATCATAAAGTCAGCTAAGCATGATTTTAAACTGAATCGTCGCGGAGATTATTCATATCATGAATATCGGGTACTCACAATTGTAATGTTACCGAGCCAGTTGTGTAACTGGGTCGGCGGGTCAGTGAAAACACAAAAATCGTAAGTCAGAGAAAACGAAAAAACTAAACGTGTTATCAGGTGTTAGGTGTCTACTATAAATGTATTTCACTTCTTTTTATACATATTTTAAATTTACTGATTACATTGTATACGGGCATATTTTAATGTTGATAACAATCTTATATCTATCTACACATAATAATAACATTAAAGATTTAATTAAGTTTATGTTTTTGAAGTACTTTACCTAAACAAAGTTCTCAGATGGGTCAGACAGTAAGACAGTTTTAGAGATTAAAATGTACCTAAATACTAATTCTTAGAATTTCATCTTTAGATACGACGAATCCTGGTACCTATGTATATAGATACGTTCATTTGATGTACTATTTTAAACATAAAACTATACAGGCTAATTTTTAAATGTCACTTTCAAACAACTTTGAATAAATATCTCTGACTATAAATATCAGGATGGTCACTAAAATGGTATTTAAAAGCAATGTTCGGGGCCCTGTAGCTCAATAATATTTTCCTATAAACTATATATAAACTGGAAACAAAATGTGTGGTGTTAAATATCCCAATTTTACATATCACGAAAATACTAAACAGCGAAAACAGGCAGTGAAAGATTTCACCGCAAATTTGCTTTTAATAACACAGGCAATTACCTATATTGAAATATTTTGTTACGTCTTTTAATTATTTTGTACGTTGTAACGAAAAATCCAGGCAGCAAGTTGGTTTGAAGGTTAAAGACCTTAAGGTGGGCATCGCCGTGACCTTCGCTAAAAACAACAACAAGCCTTGAACGATCTCAACTCGGCGGCTCTACTACCCGGCTACCGACCACCCAGCGCAGATCCCGTGTGCTTCGATGCCATTTATTCTGAGAAAACTTAAAACTACCAAAATATCGTGCATAAGTAATAACATGTGGAAACTTAAACCAGCGCTCGAGCTGTCCGATTACTCTTATAAATATGAATCGATTCTCAAAAGATTGAAACGTTCAAATCTTATATCGAATAATAAGTAGAATGTAGAATACGGAAGTCGGTCGCGACGCTTCCGTAGCGGCATCTAGGCTCCTATTGATTGCCGGTGACATTCTTATCGATACACCCCCGGCGCGACCGCTCAGCTCGGCGCCCAAAAGAAACAGAAACGTTTCTTCGCGCGCTCGCAGCGCAACGGAAAAAAGGGCGGAGACACCGGCGCGGCGACGACGGCCAATGGAGGCCGCGGCTCGCCTGCGGGCGGCCAATCGCTCCGAGGCGCCGGGGCGGGCGCGCGCACGCGGCCGCGCCCTCGCTCCGCGAGACCTTTTTATTTATTGTTGCGCGACACACCGCGCGCGACGGGCGTGTGATGCGCGCGTAGATCGAGCGACGAGTATGGAGTCCGCCGTGGACTCAGCGTCGACCGCGAGCGAAGTCAGTGGCAGCAGCGGCGGTTCGCCGCGTGTGAAGGCGGCGTCGCCCGCGCGCGCGCTCTCGCCGCCGCAGCTGCTGCAGCGCCTGCCGCTGCCACCGCCCGGCCTCGGCCTGCTGGGCTCGTTGCAGATGATGCATCACTCCCCGCTCGAGCTCATGGCGGCCGCGCACCACCACGGCCCGCCGCGCTACGGCAGCCCGCCACCGATCTCCACCTCTGACCCATCCGCCAATGAATGCAAGCTGGTTGACTACCGCGGGCAGAAGGTCGCCGCCTTCATCATCCAGGGAGATACGATGCTATGCCTGCCGCAGGCCTTCGAGCTCTTCCTTAAGCATCTGGTGGGCGGGTTGCACACTGTGTACACGAAGTTGAAGCGGCTGGACATCGTTCCGCTCGTGTGCAATGTGGAGCAGGTGCGCATCCTGCGCGGGCTGGGTGCCATCCAGCCGGGCGTCAACCGCTGCAAGTTGCTCTCCTGCAAGGACTTCGACGTGCTGTACCGCGACTGCACCACGGCAAGGTACGTTTCAACCGCACTATTGCATACGGACCTGTGAATGTGATGTTTAGTTAACCTGACATTTTTGTTTAGATCTATTAAGTGATCGTGGTGTGTGATATTTTAGTGTTTTTGTTTATTTTATCATTTCTTTCCTTGTTTTTTTTATGTTTTTACTATCGCACCGATTACTTTATTGTTTACCTTGGTATATAAATATTCAGATATTTTTTATATTTATTTATCGATTTCTTAAAGTTTTTACGGCTGCCAAAATTGTATTAAAAATATTAGAAAATAATGCAATATTTAATATCTTACCATATACCATTAATAATTACATGCAGTGTGGACGGAAGTACTGTGCACAACGGCTTAAAGACAACCCTGGGGCTGCGTTCGGAGCCGCATCTCGACCGGGCAACTGCGCGCCATTAATTTTTCAAGTTTTAATACGCGCCAAATATTTCCAACGGGTTAAATATTAAAACGTACTCCGGCGACGGAAGGGTTAAATCTCTGTTAATTAGCGGCCGGAGCGTAAATATTTGAGTAGTAATTTTTACAAACGCTAAAGTTAGATTAAAAAATCTCGTTTTGTTGCGGGAGCGCGCATCGGTCTGGGTAGGCCTATATAGCGCTGCCTTCCCTGAATGCGATTTTAAAAATGTAATGTCCGCCGCAACAGTGCGTTTGGGATACATAAAGTTTAATTTTTTCGCTCGTATTGACGCTTCGCGTGGGTAATATTTGATGTTTGTTTATTGAGAGTAAACGTACGCCGGGACGCAGGCTTCGGTCGTTCGGAGTCTCCCTTTTATATCCCATATTAAGCTGACAACGAATCATAATGATCTATTTCATTCAGTTCGTGAAATAACATAGGATTATGATAAAATTTAAAAAATTGAGTTATATTTGATAAACAGATTACGATTCGTTTTAATGAAAAACCTATAACATGACAGTAATTTAATTGCATTCTCTGTAGTTTGCTTACTTCCATTCTGTGATTTAATAATAACATATCGATTATTCTTTGAACAAAAACATCGATTTTAACTGTTTTATTTAGAGACTGATATTTAGTTTTAATAGAAATGCCGTGCATCTTGCTGAGTGAATGCATGCGTTTTAAAGATTAATTTGTATATTTATAATTAAAGATATTGAATTAGTTAGTATTTTAAAAATTACGTGAGTGGAATTATTTTGTGCAAACGTTAATGTGGATAAAAAATACTGTAATAATTAACTACCTGGTCTAAGTCTGATTTTACAATCTCCAGCTATTTGTCTTCGAATGACAGGTTATAAAATACTTATAAAAAGCAATTACATGTTATAATAGTGATCATTTGTATTGATGATGTGGCTTTAGGTAGATTACTACAGATAGGTACTCACATTTATGCTACTGATTAGTTTAACGTTGGACATTAAATTACAGGCGAATTTATAATGTATTATGATCGGCAAAAAATCGCAAACGCCAACTATACAGATCTAAGTATATATAACTGTTATATGTTGGAATAACTATTTCCGACACCGTTTTATGTATTAAACCACTATCACAAGATCCCTAAACTACTTTCAATAGAAGTTAAAGTAAAATTCCTGTTAATCATGTATATTTCGTGTAGATCCGATTTTCCGCATGTTTAGTATAGAGATAGCTCTACCTCTACTGTACTCTACCATAGAGTTGATGATGCAGCGTATGTTGGTGTTCACGCGTCGCTGCCTGCCCGTCTAGCGCTCTCCGTTGACTGCATCCGTCTAATTTGAAAATTAATACACTGAGTTCAATTATTTTTGAAATTAGATAAATAAAAAAAAACAAAACGAAATATGTAGGCAACTGTCAAAAAATAACTAATAATGTAAAATAAAATGTCAATGTGTCCGCCTGAACATGATAACCTTAAAAAATACTGCACGACCTTTCAAGTTATTTGTTAATTTAAATCTATAAAACCCCTGAAATAGCGTTAACAATAATTTCGGCCGCGAATACTATTAATGAACTTAGATTTATGATTAGCGAAAAGAAATGACGTTTTCTAGGACCCGATGAGGGATATAAAGTTTTCTAACGATTTACACTTTGGAGTGTCTATGGGACACGGAAAACAACTCGAACTTAGTTAAGTACATATTTTTAGTTGACTTTATAGTTACAAGTGTATTTACATATCTATATGTAGGTTGAAGCGGCGGGCTTTTATGTCTACATATATATTTCTCCCATAAAGCTTTTACTGACTAAAATAATTATTTTTTAATTACAGTTTTTAAAGTATTATTAATTGAATTAACAGTTTTTTTTTATTTTAGTGTTCACTATGCAATCAAAATTCGACCATAATCAGTAAATATATATAAAATTAAAAATCAGTAAAGTTTTGCATAAACTTTTTTTTATTGATAACGCAGTACTGCACAATAGCTACTAAAAAGAAAAAACAAAAAAAATATGGTTGGCAATCAATAAAAAATGTTAGTTAATTGTTGTATATTTGCCTATTCATATAATTAATTATTATCTGTTAAATTAATAACATATAAACACACAAAACACATCACACACAAATCATACCTGGTAGCGAAACATAAAACGAATCGCAATATTTGTGACGCTGCCGAGATGCTTAGTAAAGGAACTGGAGATAAGATTAACATTAAATATTAATGGAGGCCGATCTCCGTGCGGCCAAATCAAACTAATCTGTATTGACACGTTTCCACCATTACGATTCCAGTGATTTCATCCACTAAGGAATCCCGCTTACAAATAACGTGTTTTTATATTTCTTACCTACGTGTGCGCTCTCCGAACGTTCTGGTAAGTTTTTGCCAGCCGGGTCAAGTAGTTTCTTAATAAATACTCATATTTGTAGGATAAATAGGTAGTTTCTAGGAATGAAATCAGGTAGAGCTGTTACTGTCAATTCCGTATGCAGTCATACATCAATGAGGATAAAAAATAAGTATAAACAAGTCATATACAGTACGTCTAGTTTATTATCGTCTCAGGAAAATTGGCCTATGTCTGTATGCATTACCACGTTGACGAGATAACACACTTAGAACTCTAAGGATTTGATACACATTTGCCTAATACATTATTAATAAAATATATGTAATGTACATTTTTAGGTTTCAAAAATTAATTATACCTGATTATATTGTTTTGAATCGTACAATAACTATAATTTGGTAGTTCATAGACTAACACGTAGGTACAGATAATGCAATTGGTTCGATCTATATCTTCACGACCGGTAATCCTTACGTTCGAGCCTTTTAACTGTTAAGTCGAGTTAGGGCTACGCGTCATATGCGATGGGATATAATCGTGTTGTGCTAGGAAACGCGATATTTTTAAGAACGCTGCGCCCGCATTATAAAACATATATAATAATAGGTGGACGGCCCTTTTCACGCTTCAATAATTGCTCGACAGCAGATAAACGAGGATGGATCGGGTTACGTCGGCGGCGGACGGGGCCGGGGTGTTCGCGTTGTGATTGTGACTGTCCTTATTTCTACAACTCTTTTTATTATTTATCTAAATATCATGATCGTCGGCATTTAGGAATTTCATTCGTCTATTGCCAGCAGTAGCTACAGAACTGGCAGTTGTTGTGTGTTATGATAGGAGAATGTTTCGAACAGAATGATCTTTTTTTTAATCGTTCAAAATTTTACATCAGCTTCTACATTCAATCATAAGCAATTGTACATATTGATTATGTACATAATGGAGTTTGCTTACCAAATACTCGTTGTCATTTACATGTATATTTACTGTATTATTTTTATCCTAAACAAAAATATTATAGGAAATATATAGTATGATATGGGATAGATTTTTTTTAATTTAATGTATATTTAATATTTTACAAAAAACTGATTTTTTTGTGTTACTTATAATAACTAAACATTTTAACTATCCTCTTACGAGTAACTGAATGTTACTCATTAACTGTTTCATTACGTGATTTTTATAGACATATTGCATAACCGTTTCGTTGTAATTAGATATAGTACAATCCACCAAACAAAACTCAATTAGTACCGTAGATGTCAATTGCATTATACTAATGAATCGGAACTTATTTCTTAATCAATACAGTCAAAGCGTATGGTTCCGTCCATTGTCTCTGTGACTAACAAAGAACGAGGTTCAATTACGGAGGTCATCAACACGACTTTTTATGGAATTTTCAGCTTTACGACTCATTTTGATGGTCCGCCTTCAAACGGAGTGATATTTTGTAAATAAACAAAGCACTGAAATAACTGCCTCATTACCTTTGTAGAGCCGGTAGGTGTGACGGAATATCGGATACATTTTTTGTAGCCAGCTACAAGCTTTTGAATAACCGAAGGATTAAGGATATTTTAAAAGTATTTTACATGGCTTTTTAATGAGGACCACGGTGCGTCACAAGCGTGTTTAGTAGTGTATGATGGTATATGAATTTTGAACTTTTTTTTAATCCAACTACGTTTGCTACGGATTTATTTATTTTTTATCTATAGAATTTGTTGATAGATTTCAATAAAATGTTAATAAGTACAACTGATACGTCCAGTTTAAATAATACTGTTTTATATTGCTTTAATTAGTTGTGATTTCCAAGGTATTTTACACTCTGTTGAGCTAATTCTAAAGATGAGTTATGTTGCCTAAAAAATTGTGTTACATTAATGTTATGAAGTAGAAGATTGGTGTAAATGCGAACGAACATAATTTTTTAAACTGAACGTGTGTGGCAAACTAATTGCTTGTTCTTCTACGCAACGCAAGTGCGATTAGCCCGGTCTTAGTTCTACCCGCATGATTTTCTGTTCAACACTGTATCATCAAAGCTTAGGTACACACTAAATATACATAGGAATATTATACCTTATTACTATTTATTTTTTGATTCGTCAAATACTTAATTGTCCTCTGCTCTATAAATTTTAATAACGACACAATTATAGATGAATTAATTGTTTTTAAATTTCCCAGAATATACCTTATATTTTTATTTGCGTAATAATAATTTGTGTAAAAATGCTCTAGTTTTATAACTGAAACTTGCGATCCGATTTCGTGCTCTAGATACATTGTGCATATGTATTATCATATTGCAGCTTGTAATATGTAATGCGCACTGGCTACGTACCTAGTATGCGCTGTCCGGAGGGAAATTACAAAGATATGTGTAGTTAGCAGATGTGCGGAACAATATCATGAACGATGTGTCCGAAGTAGTGGAACTCGGACTGGCGAGGGTCCAAGCGGTCGTACTCATTGAAATATTAAACCAAGACGCCGCAATGCGGTGTCTGAGACACACGGTGCCAAATAATTTCATTAGTTAACAAATATATTCTTTATGGGATTATGGTTTTCGAGCTATAATATCTACTCCTTGGAGTTTCGCCTTATATTATAGATGTTTTATATAGTGAGCCAGAGGAGTACTTACTTCAAAATTATATAAAATTACCAAAATATATATACCAAATTATTATATTAGCTACATATAAACAAGTCAGAAAATAAGCGACTTATATATAATATAATTTAAATAAATGATTTAATACTTTAAAGTTTTGATTACAGAATACAGTGATAAAATACAAATGATATATTTTCAATTACTGTTATAGTTTCAAATTTAAAAATTATAATTTTAGTAATAATGGCGTTTGAAACATATGGATTATTTTAATTATTTTCTGTCGATACCAGGAATTTATTGACTTAGACTTATTACAAGTAGCACAAGAAGATACGATGTTACTCAATTGTGGTTAGGTGGATGAATTTGCAGCCTATTTTTGTGCCGAAATTAAGTATTGAATAAAACTAACCAGAGCCGACGAATGAACGTGCCGTCCGGAGTACAGAAGCTTTCAATTAATTGGTAGCTAAAAAAACATCAGAAATTTATTGGATTGCGATAAAAATGTTAACAAGGGGCATTTAAATTAATCTATTATGCATATTTTTTGTATTTTAATGACAGGTGATTGTAGTAGAATCAGTCAGAGCTTTCAATCGCTCACTTATCGAAAAGTAAAACATAGATTACGATGAGGAAACTTAACAAGATATTATTACTTATTTCGCTGAACCTTAATTAACTTTGCAAATAATTAACATTCAAATGTATTAATCATGAGAAACGAACGGTCTTCCTCTCGGTGACGATATATCATAGCTACGGTATGGAGATTTAAGTGACAAACAATGTGCAAATACAGAATTGTAAATAGTGGAGATTAATATAATATACGAGCAACATGAAAGGAACAATAATAAGGATCCTTATAGAAAAATTTATAGTTTTTAAGTCGCCATTGCAGGCCAACATTTAATACTCCGAATTGATATCATGTCCTTAAATAAAATATTAAATAAAACTGTAAATATAAATTATTTCAAATAACATTATCTTAATCATCTAATTAATAATTCGATTTAGGCTTAGGCCGATTAGGTTTGAGCACATAATGGGTTAAAGACTCTTTAGACACAGAAAACATTATAGTTATCATGTTTTTCTGCACCAAACCGAGTCGTAATTAATACAAAATGTTAGTTACATTCAGAATTTGGAACAAGGTTAGCTGAACAGTACTCTGATTTTTAAACCACTAAGCTATCACGTAAGTTATCGATATGAGTTTGTAATTGAGGTGTTAGATCAACAACTTTTTACCTGATCCTGTACTTTTGGCTTGAGATAGCAAGTAAAAGGCGCGCGCGAGCTGCCGTTCCATTCGCTGCATACTTCAATTAAATGGATGCGCTACTGACGCTATTTGCTTTCTACGTTTCCGTATGTCGACCATCAACACATTTATGCAAATACCACTTAGACATACCTATCAATATTCAAACTGCTTTATTTGAATAATTTATTTATTAATTATCGTGCGCAATGATGATCAATGGCATTACGCAGACTTAAGTCTTAAATGTACATTTTACTTTTGTTATACTTCAGATATTACTATCTCACTCTCAACTATAATTATCAACAGTTGTATTAACCAAAGTTACATTCACAAAACAATTCATCAGTCAGCAAACCGGCAAATAATTCAGTGAACAATGGCGCGACAAATAAACTGGAGTGGCTTAAGGAAACGCAATTTCCTCCGAGGCAGTAAAGCGACAAACTCTTCCACAATGGGAATATCACGGAGGCAATTTATTACAACTGATCAACAAGTAGCTGGGGAAATGCTCACTCCGGGGCCTCAGACGGAACGGAAAGAATGAGCGCGGCCGACAGCACGCAGCCGACGAACCCTCCGAATACAAACGAAGATTACAGTTGGAGCGCACGCCAACATTCGTGCAATTCGAAAAACGAACGCACACAAGTGACACGAGGGAATCCCTCCGGCTAGACGGAATCCTCTCGGCCTCTATTTCCGTTTCGCGTACTATTGAAATTTCGTCCCACTCGCGACTCGGCTCCCGACATCTGGCCGTCTCTTTCGCATTCGATTCATTCACGACTGAGAATTTGAATGAGTCGAAAACGATGTGTTTACAACCTACAATCCACAAGTCTACGTATGTACTTTGGGAGTCGATAGGGCGTCGCAACGACGCGTCGCGACGTACTGTACTTGCGAATGGTAATAGAAAGCATTTTCATCGTAAGGTAATCAAATTATACGAAAAAGTTAACAACAGATAAATAACGAGCACGTTTAATTAAGTTTTAGTTCGCTTCCGTTCCAGTTATTGAATTGTCGATAGAAACTATCGCATGGCGTGAAACGTAGTGCTTCAGTGGCCGTTGTAACGTCTTATAATTGCGGCTCAACATGTGTTGAGCTTTAATCATGTTTAATTATAGTTGGGAGAAGGAGTCATTGCCGTCTATCATGAGATGAACTGTTACAGACTTATAAACTGCTCGGATAAATATATAGATTAAACTTAACACTTAACACCGAATTTAGTAATATAGATAGAACAAATATAGATGATTGAGTTTGTACCAGCATTGTCCGATTTTGGCTATGAAATATGGTGTATATGTGACAATGACTGAATTGGTATTTAAAAAGAAATCTGATCAGCGTTGCTTGGATACAAAATAATATTTGATCATATACATTCTAGTTCCTCCCATTAATCGGTTCATATTTGTATGTGAAAATTTACCTAATATTGTTCTCACATATCTCTGGTCATAAATTTCTGTATAGAAATAATTGATCTTGTATATATCTCATTTTAAAGGTCAGCCCTAAAATTATGATTTACTAAAAACTTCTCTTAGATCAAGATCAATAATTTAAAACGTTGATGAATGAAACGGAGAGTGCTAATAATAAAAAATAAACAGATCCTCGGAACCTCCAATACCAAGAGAATATTTTATATCCTCAATGAAGATATCAGTCATCAAAAACATTTAAATTACATGAATACTATAATATATAAAATATATAATTACATGAATATACCGGTAGGTTTTTTATAAACATAGACGAGTTATATTTATTTCTAGTGGAGCTATGCATATACGTAGTATGTTACATTGTAGAATATTAAGATTTTTTAGAAGATGAGCGAAGGAATGTAGTGGAGAATTCATTTTTCTTCAAACATAAAAACCTGTATATTAAAGAAGAATTTTAGTAAATTTTATTTGATATCGGTACAGTCGCTTGATGTGTCCAAGATTTGATTGAAAGGGCATTAAAATATATTATAACGTATAAACAAAAGACGATCCGTTAAACTATTCTTCCGACCATACACGTACACGATAATAATCCAATGCAGATTACTATCGAGACAATAGAAGGAGGAAATACAAGAGAATGACTTTTTATGTGACTCGCTCTACTCGCCATTGTGAGAACGGGACATACTTATCTGCTAATTGTAAGCTAAATTATAACCCACACCTATCTATCTGCATTCATAAATATTCTCTCATCTTGATATAACAAACAAATTGTTAGCTATTCGTGTTCAGTTCGTCATGCACATCGTTAGTATGATTCCCAGTAAACCGACTGTGCTGTAGATGTCTATTGTGATAAAACGTCATATATTTGACTATAACAATTGAATAAGAACACAATGATGGCCTGATGGTTGGAATGTCGGTATCCTGCTCGAAGTGTGCCAATGCCAATGTTCTAAACCTCCTGATATTGCGAGTGCATCTATTCCTGAAAACGAGGACGGTCGCTAAGTCCTGATGATGATGAATTTTAATATTAATTACTTGTAAATAATGAAAGAAATAAAGTATTTTTAATAATAAGCTACCGTGTCAGAAAGTGAGGAATAAGGGAAACGACCGCTTTAATCTTGGCCGGCAACACGTCGGTGACGTATTTAGTGTGTGCATGCGGCAGTCATTACTTCCCATCAGGTGGCCCGTCTGCTCATTTAATGGCTATTGACATAAAAAACTCACGGAAAACAGACACTAAATACTTCACTAGTACGTAGGTTTTCTTCAGACACGTGATTAGTTGTGCAATTTGTTAAATAGTTATAGAGAAAACTTTATAACCAAAGCGGAATGCCAGCCGTGTAGCTTATGTAATTATGCTGGCGCCGGCGAGCTTTGAAGAATCGTTAGTTCGTATCAGTTAACCGGTATTTATTGAAATGGCAGGTATTTGTTTGTAGTACCGGTGCCCAGTTAGCGCAGCTCCAGTGAGGGATCGCGCCAACTCTCGAACAACTCCGAATGTTAACAACAAAGCAACGGAACGAGATAAGAGCTACTTATACCTCCACTAAGGCTCGTTAAACTCTGATATACGGTTCGTAATAAAATCCAATAAAACATTCGCAACAATTTAAAAACGCACGGACAAAAAACCAAGTAGGTCAGTATCAAATGTACTCAGAAGGGTCTGAGTTTAAAGATAGTAAATTGCGTTTTATAGCCTCAATGTTATTTTTGTTATTTTTAATCACGGCTATGAATATACATTGTTAAAAGAACTAACCGTAGAATGCGAGCGTGAGCGATGATTGTTTCAGTAATCTGTGGTTCTGGCCATTATTAATAAAGTCCGGTGTTCTAAGGCGGCAATGTTAAGTTATTTGAATATAAATATTGTATATTCTAAGTAACATTAGTATGAGTGGGTACATTTTTTCTAAGTTTAAAATTGTCACAATTTTGAACGGTGTAAATGGTAACATAGGTCGATTTCAACGTTCTACCTAACCATTAGGGCTAATCCGCTTCTTTGTTTCGCTGCATTTACTTAGTTATCTTTTGCAAGCGACAGATCCTAGAAACATCCATTTTATGAAATGAAATGTGCTTCAATCTTTGTTCATTGAAACTCAAAAAGGCAGTTACACCAACTATTGTATGATCTTTCAATAAAATATATAAATATAGTAATTAATACTAACAAGTGTCAATTATGTATCTCTACATCCTAGTCGTGGCATTAGTGTATCATTTTACGTTCGCACTATAATAGATGTAGGTACTCACGATAAATTATAACTAAACTTTAACGGCTAAACTCATAACCCACGATCTAAGTCAACCGGGTCGACGTCGGCCAGTTTGTTGGCTATTAATATAAAATACCAATGGCGTCCCCGATGCATTGCCAGCCAAGAAATAATCGGAAAAAACTGATCACTTAATCACTACACTGTTTGTAGCTACACAAGATTGCATCAAGAAACTCGCTTGATACCAGAATTAGCAAATAATGGTGGTCTTGTTTTCAAGGAACGTTCACACACTCACGCCACCGCACTAGAATTCACTGTGTTGCGGGTGGCATGGATGTACACTAAAATGACATCACAAACACACATGACCCGAGAACAAAAATTTACCTGTCACATAAATGTCTGCGTCGGCTGTGAATCGAACCCGCGACGCCTCGCTCGGCAGGCAGGGTCACTACCAAGTAGGCTAAAGTTGTTATTATAAAATCTACATGTCAAGAGCTTTTTATAGTTCAGTTATCTCTCTCTCTTTTTTACATAATACTCTTTTTCTCTTTAGGCGTTATATCTGTGGCCCTATCGATTTATCTTGGAACTAAAACCAAGGGTACTTATGTTATATCGTTAGTATCCCAGGAGATAAAATATGGTAGCAAGTGGACGTGCTGTCAGCAATGGATTAATCATTAGAACTATGGATCCAACACGACTCTTTTTAATATGACCTAAATTTATTTTATTGAACTAACCAAATATGCTTATACTATTTGTGTTCGATACATCTAGACGTTTATTGTTTAAATGACGGGTATATTGTGGATACACATTTGCGTGCACACAGCAGAGCCAGTTGTTCGAAATGGTTGCAGTGCAGGCTGTCAGAGCTCTCATTTCGATTAAAAGTAATTTACGGCGCATATAAAATTATTTCATATAGACAGGCCAGCAGACACATTTATAATATTCATTGGTATCACGGTAAGGTTACATTGTTTCGATTTTACGGCTTCTTGGATTGAAGATTTAAGTGGTGCGAGTATATAAATATTTAAATTTCCTTTTGCCGTGTGCATATATATAATAGTCACTACTTAGTGTAATAAACTTTCACTGGTCGATGCGTTAATCTCATAAACTGCTGCATAGTTTCGACGTAGTCTTTTCTGAAAGATAGAGTTAGTCAGCAGAAAGGTTTTCTTGTATTTTTTAAGCTTTTTCCCATACATCTGTGAGATTTAAGTAAAGTTATAGCATTACAGTATGTATGTAAGAGTCAATTAAAGTTTTTTTGCTAATTAGATTACAAGTTATACATATTTTTAATTTAATAAAACAGTATAGCACACATAATAACACCGTACTCTTAAATATAAACCAATATACATTCATTTTACTAGTATTGAAATAAATTTATTGAGCTTTCTATTTTTTTCAAATTCACTATTTTAAATTGAAGTCTAAAGAATGTAGGGATGCACCTCATCTTTAACATACACCGTGATAAGTGTAAAAAAAATTGCTACAAAGTCATTTTATCTTGTTAATAGTTATCTTTAGAATGCTTAATTATTTTCAGGGAATTAGTTTATATACTTCTACTGTCTTTAGTTGCGTGTCACACGTGACACAAACTCGGTACCCACAACTACAACAAACAAAATATCGATTGTTCGCCCCACGAGTGGAAAATCAATAGTGGTCCAGATGCACAAAAATGGGACAGAGGAATCGATTTGCCCCACATTTTGGCAGTCTAGCGGCCGCGCTCGCGAGGGTAACGCTCGCGATAAGGGATAGTGCCCCCCTACAGGGGCGGGGGTACTCCCTGTCCCCCTTTATAATATTTACCGCCCCCGGGCCATACTTACGCCCCTCAGTATTTACGGGTTAGAGAAAAACAAGGGTACTCGAGCTTCGGAAGGTGCAACGTAGATTTTAATCCTTTCTGATGTTTTATGATTGATGGCATGTTTGTGATCGGTATTGCGCTGATGTTGATGGATTCTCTATGATTCCCCGCTGTAGCTTCTCTCTCACGACAGATCGTGCCTGCCACATGGGTTTGACGATTAGTAACGTTTAACTGTTATTTGAATAACGAGAGCAATTTTGCCGGTTAAAATAAAGTGTATTCATTGCTTCTATTTTATTAATGTGTCTAGGAAATTCGTATTTCCGTAGTATAGAATAAGTAATATAAAATTAATAAAGATTATTAAAGTAATTAAGATTAAGTAATACACATTATTCTTACACACTACTAATACATGAATACAATAAAAAATTGACATTAAGGTCAACGTAAACTCAGCTCAGGCGGTACTCCTATGCTTGGAGATTGAAAGTAATGTATCTATTTTAAATTGCCGCTAGCGCCATCTGCCAATCAACAATGAATTTCAATAGTCTAAAAAACTTAATTAGACTGCTTTCAAAGACAGAGCAACAACACTAACCAATAAATGTAGGTCTTCGGTTAGTTTCGCGTTCTTATTTTAATCTTTATTTTGTACGCGGCAAGGTTGAATTTGTAAACAGAGTATGAATAGAATCAATTGTAAAATGGAACTTAGTCATGACAATATAATGCAGCGATGACGGGTGAAGACGTCCGTCAAATATTGACGCGTGCCCGATAGCCCAGTGCGATCTCGGTACTCCGTCAGGGCCAAAAGACTAATTATTATTTTCATGACTATGAAGACAGCTGATCAATGTATTTTTGTATTAGTACCGTCATAAAATTATATTTGAAGATTATTCATGTGTTCGTTAGTAGACAATACTTGTATAGATAGTAAAATCATTTCCTTCAGGAAATGTTTAATAAACAGAAAATAAAATTTTGATGAAATCAAGCTGACACAACGTTCAACTACTGAAGATTTGAGTGTTACATTTAGCGCTTGGAAAGAAAAACTTTTACAGAATTGGATAAACATTAAACATGATTGTTCGATGTTACATGTTGTATAACTTCTCGATATTATCTAGTTTTATTTCTTGCAACATGTCGCACAACGCTTAAAACTGGCTTTAACTGATTGTTGCCAGCAACAACGCGTAATCACGAACAAGCTTTGAAGGCTGTAGGAAAGCGTTACAATACTATATTTTAACGTAAAACACATCGAGATTTAAAATATCGGCTTATTTAAGAAACCAGAAGTTGATTAGCCAACATTCAATGGATATAATTAGGTTGCAATTAAAACCACATATTTGATATAATATTTTGAAGATCTTTTCACAAGATTTTAGACTAACTACTTATTAAATACTGAAATTTCATCCAGAATCCTGTAGTGTATTTTTTTTTATATATAAATCGTGTTATTCAATATTCGATATTAATATTTTTATGAGTTACGCAGTTTTTCTATCCGTGCCACTGCGAAATAAATTATGTACTTGTATTTTGTATAGTTTACTTAAAAGCTTATGAACTTTGATTTGAGTCACATACTTCAACGTTTGGCCAGGTCTTAGTTTACTAGATTGTGAACTGTATACTTGGATGACGTTAGTATCATATTATATACTATTTATCTCTCTAATTTGAATCGGACGAATTTTATCACGTGCCTGCCTGGTTGTGGGCGTTGATTGTGGTGGTCTTTGATTACAAAATCACTTATCTTTTAAATTTTTATTTCAAGTTCAATTTATATATTTTTTATGTAAATAGCCGATAAACAGAACCACCTAATGGTAAGTGGACACCGTCGCCCATGGACATTAGTAACACTAAAGGTTTCGTTGTTGCCTTGTCGGCAAAGAAAGAAGAAGAAAGAAAGAAAATATAATTTATATTTTTGGTACTTGGTTTAGTAATCTAGAAAAACAGAGTTTAACACAATATATTTTTTAGTCAAGGCTTGGTTCATAGCTATGCAGATAAGATAAGAGACATATTAATTAGTCAAGTAACAAATGATATACTCATAAATATATTCCGTGCCAGTCAGTTTTAAGTTATACAAATCATGTCTAAAGTATGAATCAGCAATGACTTTAAATAGATGCGTGCCTCATCACCTGAACAAGTAACTTAGTAGAAAAAACGCAGTCAAGGATTTTTATATTTGAGTTTATTAATATGTTAGAGCGTAACATTTCTATTTAGTTACACGACTGAACTGAGGAAATTGGGTTTGGGGAATTGAAACTACTCATTGTTCTTTTAATTGTAGTCATTTGTGGCGTTCTACCTGAAATGTGCTGATCATTGCGCACCAATACCACTGTGTGTATAACGTTTTTCAGTACAACAGAACCTCAAAGATTTCTTCAGAGTGAAGAAATAAATTCTACTGGCAATTCATTTTTGATCGTGAAATCGACATATTTTTGTCGAATTGTGGTATAGGTTCGTGATATATATTCTATATTCTCCTAACAATAAAATGAATATTGTATTTATAAAGATAATCTTATTTGAAAGTTGTAATAATTGATGATTACATGCAATTACTCTTGTTGGGAAAGTGCGAATTGTAGGATATTGATAAAAATATTTATAATTATTATTTAAAATACTATATGCCTCCAGAAACTCACAGAAATGTCAGTGACCAATGAAATCAAACTTTTGCAGTATTATCTAATAGTACGGTTATGAGTACGGTGTAAATACTCATTAAACATAGAGACACATTTTCGACGTATTCCTGGTTCACTTTATCGAAAATTCTTATCTCTTTCTGTTGATTTAGACAGGTTCTTTAATAATTCCATTCAAAATATCATTATAGATATCAAAGAAAGGGTTGCACAGTGGGCCGAGTGTGCGCTGACTCGCACAAAACGCTCTATCTGCATATGCCTTCTGATTGATGTGCTCTGTAATTATTTAGACGCGTTAATAACACCACCGACGAAGGCCGCACTTTGTTTCTGACGACTTAAGACGAATGAAATGAGAAATTCTATCGGACTCTTTAATAGAGCATTGCTTTCTGATGTTTTGTTGATTAAACGCAAGCGAAATATTAATAACCTTCGCAGAACGAAAACCGTTCCTTTATTTTACACATTTAATAACATATGTCTTAGTGATTATACTAGCTTCGGATTGATACCTGTTTAAATGGTTTCCGAATTAATGGTCGAAACATTAAATTATATTGTGGACAGACCACACCCAGCGAATAACGTAAATCCGAACCGCTCCCGTTTGTATCTACAATTTTCATAATAGCACAGTATCGTGAATTCATATTTACATAAATGGCCACCGTACTCTGATTGTCTTTATGTTTTCTGTGCGTGCGGCCCCCGCGCAAACAAATCAGAATATTAACGTAAATAGTAATGGCAGGAAAAAAAGCCATTATGCAAATGAAACATTTTGAGGTAAATAGAAACTGACGTAATGCGATGTTAAGAAAGGAATAATGAATCGTTTTTGTTGGTGGGCTTATTTGATTAGTTCTTTACTTGTAATTTCTAAGCACGCGCGTGACTTGAACCTTACAGGTTAGTTCTGCTTTTCTGACAATATATTTTAATGTGAGTCGTAGATTTTATTCTCATATTACGTTATCGCCTTGTAAATAGCAATCTGTACAGTATACAGCTTTATTCATCGCATTAATTCACAGCCCTATAATTTATTCAGTGAGACCAAACATTTTTTGCCGCTTAATCAAAGTGCACACATCGTGCATTACACGAAAATAAAATCGCGCACCAAAATAATGGAATTGGCGTATCCATTGAGATCATAGATATGAATACGTTATGATATACATTATTACATTTAATAACAAACGGTTGTTGAGAGCCAAATGTGCTTACGTCACATCGGAACAGGCACCGAATAATAGAGTTCGCTTCTAACGTTTAGCGAACCCTCGAAAATTGAAATAAAAAAGAACCATTCGAGATGTAGCAGCGATATGATTTGGCATTTTTTATTTTATTTTTCTTTTTTCGTGTGTGTTTTTAATTCTGGCAGATGGTAGAGCTGCGAGTCGAATAGACACCCCAAATGTGAGGGTAATGTTTGACTGTTTTAAAACTGATAAAACTACTCGTTTCAGCAAATTTAACTTTTGAATGGTCACGGGTCAGTAATGTCAAGCATATTCCAAGGGCAGTAGCAAAATATATGATATAAGATTCCCGAAATTAGTTGATAGTTCAATTGTTTTCAAACATTACCTTCGCTCATATTCCATTATGACAATTGATTAATGACGATATTTCTTTTAATTAAAATGATGGTAAATTATATATAGAAAATGTTCTTGTAATTTAACTAACACTCCCCGTTTCAGAATTTAAATAGTTATTAATTTGTATACGAAAAAAATTCAAATATTTTTCGACTCTGTTTTGTTTGTGTGCCCCGACAGCGCCCCCATATTTTGTGAGACTAACGTAATTACAAGTGAGATTGTTACAAAGTGACTCGTAATATGAACCCTTCTTAAATAATACATATTTCAATATCAAAATATGAGTGAATTTAACATTTAAAAAGTGATAGAATTATTACATTATATGTTTTACTATAATATTTATGCAATATTATTGGTAGGTAAAAATTTTAAATTTTATATTGTAGAATTTGTAGAATATAAAAAATTCTTAAATCAGCTAGCAAACTTGAAATTAAAAATAAAATATTCGTAATATTCTTAATTATAGCTATATTATGAGCAACGATAGAGAAATGGATACGTTTTGACGAAAAGCCATTACATATTTGCCAATATCATGTTCCCTAAAAGAACTCTAAATATTCGGACATTTGGACGAACCCCAATCGTAAGAATGTGATTAATTAAATAAATGTACAGAGCCGGAAAGAAATTCGCCAACCCTTGGTTCCATCATTTTTTATGGACATTCCAATTTTGTTTTGGGAAGTAATTGACTTAATTCTAATATTGTTTACCTTATTTCTAAACTCATTTTTAGAATATTAAACCTTTATGACAAGCTACCATGTAAAGCGTATATGTATTTATCCGTACATAGTTATAAGTGTAGTCTCATATAACAAAGTGGTTGTACTCAACATAAATGAGCCGTTTTAGTATTAAATCATAAATTAGTGCCAGTACTAAGGTGGCCAATGCAATAATTAAAGAACGCAGGCAACTGCTGCTGACGGTATGTTTATTTAATTGCAGTAATTGGCATTTGAAATCTGCGTATGGAAACCGTTGGTCATGAGGTGCCTTAGCAATAATAAGACGGAGTCCGGATAGTAATGATAGCAAAACAAAACGGCACAACTGTCGCTCATATTTCCAATTAAAATTCCTATACAAGTGCATTGTTACGAATCGGATATCTCTATTGTCTAGTGTACTAAATAGTTCTGCCTATTGAAACTACATACGACTTCATTATGCGATTCTAGTAATCTCACTGTGATGTAAACATTTTACAGTCTAGAACGCGGGATTGAATAGAACTGCTTTAGCTTGCGTAATAATATTGATGTGTGATTACACATACATATACTCGTGTTGTTATTACATTGGCATTTATTTTGTTACATTCTGAATTTGGAATGTTTTCATGAGTACCCGTAACATTTGAAATATCGTTGGAGATACTTATATCTGTAGTAAATGCTTTTCGCCCGACGGATTGTGCCAATCGTAAGTGATGGACCGAGATGATAAGTCCAGTGCACGGTCGGGACTGGGGTAAGTGACAGAGGCAAAATATCTTGCTCTAAAGTGCTTCAGAGGGCACATTGAGCCATCGGTCCCGTTTATTATCGTTAGACAGCAGTCGGTAAGCCGTGTGAGAGGCGTTCGAGCAGCATAATACATTCCGATAGTTACGTTAGCTCCTAAAATCTCCACTAATCGACACTGAAGCAGCGTGGTCAAAACGCTCGTGACCCTTGTTCTGCAGTGGCCCGTTGAGGTATTGAAGTTTATACACTGTTATCACTTAGTCAGTAATATAATTTGGTATTACAGCTTATTTACGTTTATTTTGTAATTAATACCCTACCAAACAAATAGTTAGCTCTAATTAAATTACTGTTAATTTATATCAAGCGTTACATAAATAGTTTTTGCTTCATTTTATATCTCATATATTTTCATAGTTACAAGCGTAAAAATATATTTGTGTGTTTTGAAACGCTTTCAAAAAAGCAAACCAATCTTTTATTTTGTTTTCCACGAGATATGATACTTTTCCCGAGATAGAAAATATTCTATATATTACCTATGTTGTAAATTACAAATATGTCGATTATCATCTAGCACATCCGATTTAAGGTTTCCACTTGGTGCGATAACAGTAAAGAGAACCATTGCATAAATATATGGTGTGGCCGCCGCGTGTATCGAAAATAATCTGTACATACATATAAAATACTTAAAACTATGATTTCTTTTCAGATTCAGTCTCATAATCATTTTTTATTAGTATAAGTTGTTTTACAGCACAATTTAGTACTTATAAATATAGGAACACAGACTTCATTCAAAAGGTACATCATTATCTTGTTTATATTTAACGTTTTATAATGTGTATGCCTGCTTATTACATGCGCAGTGAAGATTACTAGTGTATCATTTGTGTACATCCTGCTATCCCGGTGGGCTAATCTGTGTGTCGAGGTTATCACTAGCTAAGAAATTTATGAAATTTATGAATACCCCTTACTGTTATAATCGTTTGTTCACATAGACAAAGGGCCCGCTGAGTTAAACATATAATACTGGTAAATCAAGATTACTTCCTGCAAAGATAGTGCACGTAAAGATTTTGACAATGTCAACTATTTTACTCCCCACGACATCGTATCGTACGTTATCGCATCGTTTAATGTGAAGCCGCTCTTGGTTCCGATTGCAAAACAAGTGTGGTTAAGCATAAAGTCGGTTACGACTATTAAAGCAGTGAGAGGTGCTTATTTGTATTAATGGGTTCGATTACTACCATAAAAATGATAACCAGTCCAATCCGTCAAGCGATGTCTAGTTTATTAACTAAAACATCCGTTTTGGACTCCGAAATAGTTATAATAGTTAAATATGAATTGTGAAGAAATATTTCGTTCATTATAAATAATAAATTTATTTATTTCCTTATAATCTGTTAATGGCATTTATTTTTGAACTGACGCTCAACAAATTTAACGCACTTTGGTGGTTGATATCTGTATTTTTTTTTTCATTAATTTGGTTGATGGCCAATTAATCGCCACGTCGTTTGAAACTTTTAACGCTCTAACCGAATCATTAGAATGAGTATTAATTAATAATAACTCGATGTATAAATATGTTTAGTACATAATTGTAATAATAGTTTACATTCGTTTATGCTATTGTGGAATTAGTAGTAGTTGAGGTTAACGGGCTGTGCATTGCGCAACACCAATATGCATTGTGAGTCGCGACCATAAAATCAACGGTCATTGGTTGCGGTCTCAGTTGCATTTTGGCCATCGAAATTTGCATCATGTGATCCGTTATATGAGGTTTACAGCTATTTCGTTTTATAATGGCCACCGCACACTATCTCACGTGCTTACACGCTGTTACGAGCAGTTACAATTGGATGAGTTATCTCATGTAAAATATACAGCGCTAACACACTAATTATGTTTTACATATGTAAAATGAAAACCGATGTCAGCGAGTCTTAACACTGGCTGCGGCTAAAGAAATTGTATAGCAGTAGAATAGAGAGCTTGCACGCTTCAATGATTCGAAGAATAAAAATCGATGTCTTTTATGGAATACTAGTGAATCATTTTCTACTGTGGTCTGTTTCATACTGATGTATTGGCTTTATATTTATATTCTTTTAATATTAATAACGTCAGATTGAATTTTATGAATGTTTTTAAGAAGATTTTTTTGTTGCTTGAAGCTATTAAAAACGGATCAATCTTATTATCATTGTGATGATATGCGATGTGACCTATTTCTTACACGTTTGTATATGTGATATCGGCTTGGGGAAATTAAAACTGATGTAACGCTAATCCGACTTTCATACAGTTAATTGAACTGTCTTCATTAACTCCATTACTAATATTATCTCATCTAATTTCAATTTTTATCCAGACAAGCAATTTGATGCGTGTCGGCAAATGGTACAGATCTTGTGGATTCCTAGTAAATCTTATTATATCACAGGCGCAAATAATTGATAGCAAATAATATTGCAGTTAATTAAATCTACCATCAGTACCTTCTCTTTGCTATGATGGTGTTCCTATAAATTACATTGATACAGCGTAGAACGTTGCATTATTATTTGATAGTAATTGATTCTGGAAAGCGCACATCGCTAAAGTCGACTGGCAGGTTCACTTCTCCTTGCCCTCGCTGAGAAAACTTCAAAATGTCCAAATTCAACCTCAAAACTAAAATTACACAAGCTCACACATTAGTCCAATAGACTATGCTGATGCTTATTTTACTTGTTTTTTTTTGTTATCGAGGAGGAGTATAAATATTTATATATATATATATATATATTTTCGAGTTATCAATGGTAAATGATTGTGTAACAATATATACCTATTTATAGATGCGTTTCTTGAAGATCGTGCCACTTCTATACAATGTGACTGATGGAGTTCATATCCGCAGATTTTCTTTCGTTGCGACGATGGTTTACAGTTTCGGTTGTTCGGTTTATATTATTACATGTTAATAAATTCTATATTTACTTTTCGAATTGATTGATATTTAGTTATATCGCAGAACTACGTCTGCCGGACCAATCGGTAAATATTGAAACGATGTTATTAAGCTTAAATCAAAGCAATTGTGCGTTCATACAATTTAATTAATTAACGATTGTGAAGCGGCGCTTCGTGCATGTCAGTTGCAATGAAAGCGAGAAACCAAATACTTGTTTAATTGTTATCCAAATTTATTAGCAACCTCAATATAAAGCAGTTATGCATCAATGTAGTAACACAGTAGGAAATGCAATTAGCCGGTGCTCACGGCGATGCCTTTAAATCGCTCGAGCATGTAACGTCTTATCTCTGTTGCATGTTTTTTTCAATATGCAATCCCAGACAATCGTGTTGTTTTATCTGCCAATCTGAATTCTCAGGTATTTTTTCATTCGTTAACAGTTTTAATGATTGTGCCGTTTCGTAACTGGCCACCGGTGCTTCGTGTCAATTGAACATCGAATAACTTTTGTACACACTGTGATAAAGCTTGGCGCACTTGGCTAATGAGTAACAGAAAAAAAGTAATCGTTTTTCTTGGCTATGCATATGCTGCATTAAGTCGTTCTACAAGGGAAGTAAACGATCAATTACATCCATTTGAAGTAATTCATCAACCACACTTTTCTTTTTATCACTAACAAGCTGATCACGTGCCAAACAAAAATGTTTTTTTGTTTAGTGCCGCTCCCAAATTGATTGTTGTTTTATTCACTCAATAATTTCAAAGTAAAAGAGGTCAATAGGAGTACATTCCAACCGGATGTCGCATGTTATAAAATATTTCGAAATTAAATATACTTTATTATGATAAATACAGTAACTTATACAACCATAGTTATTTAGTATAAGTTTAACAAAGAAATATTCACTATATTATTGAAAAAAACCACATGAAATTGATTTTATGAATTGGTAAAGTTTGCTCCACCCATTACGTATTGATGTGTCGAATAGACAACTGCTTACGAACATTTCAGTTCACTTAGGATATAGTTTAATCGGTCTTCTATTTTTATAATTTACTTTAATAAAACCCGTTCAAATGCAATAGTTCAGAGTACTTGTAAGTGCAAAATATATGGCATAAGAATGCATAGATGCGTGCGCGATAGAACTGTTGCCGTTTGACACGTCGTTTAATGTATACGCAACTTGATTTGATTGTTTTAATTTAACGCACACAATCTTTACTATGACATAGATAAGTAAAAATGATCTATTTTAAGATATCTCCGTCAGCTTGTGATGTGGTCATACTTTGCACTGCGCCCGCAATTTGTAGTCACGGAGAACAGCGGTGATAGATTTCAAGCATCGCTCTACATAACAGAAACAAATCAAATTCATAAAGTGAAATACAGTACAAAACATGACAGTATTAGCCGAAACGGGCCCGTTTTGTTTGACATAAGATGATTAAGAATTTCAGTATTGGCTATGATTCCTTGTCACTACTACATGAGTTATGTTAGGTTGATGATCGATCGCTCTTTCAGAAGTTATTCGTTAACTATAGACGCGTTAATGATTTTTTATAAAAATTACAACATATGGATATACATAGTGATACAATCTCTAATTGTGGGGACGGTGAATGCATTATGTTACGTTGCAACAGTTTCTTTATCGACGGATAGTGGCCTGCTCGGTTCGTTTCAGACGGAATTACTCACTTGTTTCGCTCGTGTTCGCTAATTAATAATTTTCACTGATTGAGCTGTTGCTGATAACAATGCTCGATTAATTCCATCAAATTATAATGAATGCACTAATTGAACAATTGTGCTCTGTCTTCAGTTACTTTTCCGTATAGTGATTTAGTTTTGTGATGAATTTCTATGATTTTTTAAATAACATTTCTGGTCTCTGACGTATGTATGCAATTTTTTCTTATATTAAGTATACTGAATTTTTTTACTGCTACCGTATGATAAAAGAGTTACGTTAGTTCTTGAATTACTGTACAGAAGCTTTCTACACGACGACAATTTCCAAACTCAGAATAATAATGTTCTGGATGTATGGTTAAAAATATAATGGTTGAAAACATAGTTCAAAATGGCAGTACATAGTAGTCCAGAGACCAATAATCTGTAAAAATGTGTCAACAATCTTTGGTACTTACATAGTTGTAATAAAATGAAATGTAAAATACTATTACTTTTTTTATGGTAATAGCCGACAAACGAGCAGACGAGCCACCTGATGGTAACTGGTCATCGTCGCCCATGGACATCAGCAAGATCAAAGGTGTCACTGATGCGTTGTCGGATGCGTTGTTGTGAGAAGAAGGTGAAAAAGTAGAAGTTACTGGCTCTCAAGCTTAAACTTATTATTATTACTTGGTTTATGGTTAAACTCGTGACGTTTCATACTAACACACGCCACGAACGAAGAAGTATTGTATAAATTACCAAATTTCCCATTTCTCCAGCGCAGTCAGGAAAATATACTCGTTTCGTTCCACACCATAACGTATGGTTTCCGGAATTATGTAAAGTAGCCAAGGTGTTCCCTTCGTGATATCTTAATAACAGACGGAATGATGTAAGCTAGCCGGAAGTGCGGTGTCTGTTTACGTGATACGAGACTATTTGGACAGCTCGTTTGTAAGCTCGTACCACGCGCTCCTAAAACATGTTTTAGATTTACGGTATGTGATTATAATTTTGGAAATAGAGACATTCTTCTAACCATAAGCCAGATAAAGTGCCGCTGTTTTACTGCTTTTCAGAAGTATTAACAGTTTACTAATTCAGACTGCTGTAGTTCTGCGGCTTAGTAATGTTATAAATATGCAAGGTGGCACCCTAACCAATATCTATGCAATTGGGTCGAAATATCGGTAAAAACATTGAAACTTTAATATATAAATTTAAAATCATAAGCTGAGTGATGTCCTGTCTTGCAACGTGACCCTGCTGCGCAGGCAATAACACGAGGATAATTAATAATAATAATAGTTCCCATTATAAACTAATTGTCTCTACTACATAGAATGGTGAAATAAATGCTTTCTTTCTTACTAATATAAAATCTATGCAGTGTAGACCATCAAATATTGCGAGGTTAACATTAGAATATTCTCGTCAGTGCAACATGGATCTCATACGGTCGCGGGTTGCGTGATGCAACTAGCGAGCTGAAGAAAAATAGTTGCCGGTTGTTTCAACAACGTAATTCTCTTTTATGGTGGCCGTTTACACTATCAGCCCGAGTGACGGTAGGAAAATTTGCCCCGTCTTGTTACGTATTGTTTTCATACTACGCCACCAACTGGACGGCCTTATCTTTGTAATCTCTGCGCAATTCTTTTGGTTTCAAGTTACAAAATTGTATATTACTGTGTCCGAAAAATAAAATTATTTCACTTAAACATACGTTATATTTATTTTATGATTTTTATCCTCTTTTAAACTCATTGTTAGATTTCATTGTATAGTGTAATTTATTTTTTGTACGCTTAAAATTTAATGAAATTATTGTTAAGTATAATTGGCTTTAGTGATACAAACACGTAAAGTCAATGTATAATAAACGGTAAGACAATGTTGAACAGCGATATACTCGAAGAATTACCTTAGTACCAATCATACGCAAGCTGGTTCTACGTTCTAGACAAGCATCTTCCTTAACACGTTGACTGCCATGACGGACAATGTTGTCCGACAGCAGACTTTCCCCCGGGGCCATACCAATATTTCGAGAAATGGCCCAAAAACGTCGAGGTGTTTTTTTGTTTATTTTGTCAGGAAATAACTTAAAAATAACGGGCGACTTATGGAAACAGCTATGTTCCCATTATTTTCCGAGATATCAAATGGCAGACACCATTGTCCGTCGCGGCCTCCTAGAATGAAAAACCGTGTTTCCTTCCGCAGACGCCGCGCGGGTCCCACTGTCGGTCATCCTTACGATTTTGCGCTCGCGTAGACGAATGCCGTGATTTGTAAAAATTAGGATTCCGTATAAGTTTCACTCGTAGGACAAAATTGACGATTTGTAAATTTTGTATTGACTCAAGAGCTTTGGATTGGCCCACCTTAATTCAAATGTTTATTGTAAACATTTTTAAATTTGACACCTATCGGAGACCCTGAAAGTAATTTTTGTTGAAGCTTATTTTTCATTATTATATAGGATTACTGGTTAAATCGATCTAGACCCGGGAGGAGGTGACAGTATACATCATTTGTGACATATTTTGTCCTGAAACACCCTGTCTGTCTGTCTGTTTTTAAGTAATAGGTTTTGCTTGATGGTCTAGCTAGATGCGTTAAGATTTCTTGTCTCAAAATTATGCAATTTATTCAAATTTTGTAGGGTATTTAAAAGTAGATAAATGGGTTATATAATAATCATATTCAGAATCCCAAGTCACTGTGCAATATATAGGTAGGTACTTCACAATAAAGGCTTCATTGTTAGCAAAATAAGTTTACTGAAATAAAGTATGTAATTTATCGAATATCCGAAAAATATGCATGGTAGTTAGTAGGTAGAAGTGTTAAAAATTATCTACTTTTCTCAAATATCCAATTCTATAGCACGCCATCAAAGTATGTAGAGAAATACTTAAAAATAAAAATCAATCGTGGAGATCAGCAATAATTTTTTGGTCTAGGAATGAATTGGAATCATAATTTAGAAGTTATTTTTATTATTTATATCATTTATGGTTGTTATCCATAAGAAATATCTTTAAAATACTTGATTATCTAGTTCTGTTTTTGTATTTTACCATAAACTTTCGTATAAAGGCAGCTTACTTATATTATTAACCTACTGAACCCATAATTTTATACTTAATACGTACTTGGTTGAAATTAATTATAATTCTAACGACTTTCTAGTATCTTATAAAGAGTAAAAATTAATGTATATTTACCTAAAACATCACTTAATTGATCACTTAATGTATGTACCTACAACGCTTTTATGAACCGCTTGTTTCAAAGCCCATAAGTTCTAAGTCTTTGCAGTTTTTTTCGGGCCAAGTTGCTAGGATGTTCCTTGGGGCCGCGCGGGTCTATTGCCTTAGTAAACAGACAAGAAAAGCCGTCCGTCGGCCGATTAGAGGCTTCCAAAGTGAGCGAGTGCACGCGGACAACGTTGTCCGACGCGGCCCCCTGGACCAGACATGTTGGCGGACAACATTGTCCGCCGCGGCCCATTGGGCAAGACATCGATTTTTAGTCTGGCGTTCAACGTGTTAAATTACGTATTCTTTTTCAAGTATAAAATTTGAATTATGGATCAAAATCTTAACCTGACGTTTCATAGATCTGTTGCGATACGAGAATATACTAAAAATG
>DWPT01000112.1:0-30952 GCA_018251895.1 Agathymus mariae mariae
CATTCTAAAACATTCTTCTTTTTTAAAAAAGGTAGTTCGATGTAAAAGGTCTAATGAAAAGAGGTAAATATACTACATCCACATGGGCGCCCATGCATCGGGTCCTGCAGGCAAACTTAGATTATGATCTTTGGTTAATTACATAATATCAAATGTAATTTTATGTACCCGCCACGCTCAATGCTAAGATACATCCTGATATCAGTTTACGAGGACGAGGATGAGATAAAGACAAAGAAAACACGGAAATAATTTTATTTTAATCAATTTAATTTTTTTCGTATCATAAATAATATGTTTGGGATATCACAATTTGTTTGTTCAATACTCGCCAAAAGTCTAGGTAAGAAGTAAATCTCTATGCACTTCCAAAATAAAAATGACAATATCCACTTATTTGCCTACGGGAACTTACAATTAGATACAGAAACAATAAAAATTATATTTAAAGCATACAGCATGTTTTTTTATTTACAGTCATTTTGGTAAACTAAATATTTATCCGCCATGTAAATGTAACAGTTATACTTCGAAATTCAAAACGGAATATGTCAGACATGGACATGTTTATATTTTTTAACTAAACGTTATCCGTTCTGGTCTTGATTTTGAACAACCCTCTAGTTGCGACATTTCCGGGTCCGATTATCGTCTAAATAATCACGATATCGTCACGGCCTCATGATCAGTTCAAGGTGTCGCTCCATAGTATCGTACACGACATTTCGTTCACCACATCGTCCAATGTAAAAATAAGGGAGATTACAAAAATTAACCAAGTTATTAGGAATAAGCTTAAAATAACTAAAGCTACTCAGTTAAACAAAATGACGACAATGGGAGATCTAATTAAATAATGCGGTTCTACCACGCACCATCCATTCGTGTGACCTCTCGTGCTGCGCGTGTCGTTTAGCAGCGGTGCTACACGCACCGGCTGTTGAGTTGGCGGTCCACTTTTAGTTACTCACAACGAACACACGGTTGATATAACGGATGTTTTGATAACTTTTGTTAAATTAAGAGAAAAAACAGTGATTTTGGTGTTGACATTTGTAAAAGTTAAAATTTTAAAAATAAAAATCTTTCAGTCAACCCCTGTCAACTAAGCTCCGATATTATTATGAAATATTTAGTGCCTTTATATTTAATTTATGAAAATAAGCAACTACCAAGAAACTACGAAGAGGAAGGTAATAGACCTCGACACGGACTCGTGCACTGTGCCCGTGACACGCAATGGATGGTGCCAACGACATTATTAAAAATATTGTGTCACGTCATTAAACAATGTTATAAGTAAGTTTGTTACACGCTAACTTATGTACCTGTACGTATATTATGTACACATGGACTAGTTGACTCCACACATGGCACTTAATTCACGAAGTCTTTGCTTCGAGTTGTTCAGGAAAAAAAGGAAACGTTGAATCAGGAGTGGTGGCAACGAGGGAGTCACATTGCATTGTAAACAATGTCTAATTGTGTTTCAGTCACTAAATTCGCTTCTCATTCATAGATCGGGAACCTCACAATGCAATAAATGTTGTCATATGAATTATTGCTACAATAGTGGAGTAATTTGGAGAGCGAGTATTTTACATTGGTAATAATTACCTTCTTTATCGAACGCGAACGTCTACGTCACTTTGATAGCATATGGCGTCGGTCGGCGTTCAGCTGAACCTATCAGTGACATGAATGTCTCCACTATCGGAACTATCCCAACGCGTTGGTATTAAAGCCACGGCTTCACTCGGGAGCCGAGCGGAGCGTGACTTAGTCATTGTAACTCAAGAATCTTATTCTATGAGTGACACCATAAGTAAGAGATGGGAAGAAAATGCCTAGCAATGTAAATTAAATGAATAAAAAATATTATACCTAATTTATTTAACCACATTTCATATACATACTCTTATCAATTCTAGAAGACTTCGTAATAAATATGCGATGCATCTCAGATTATACAAAATTAAAGGTTAGATTAATTTGGCATGTAAAAAAAAAATAAAGATTTGGATACCATTAAAATAGCTCACATTGATTTATATACTAGAAGTGTCTATCCAAGATTTATTAGTCTATAAAAATATAATTAGGCGATTGTAAATGCAATTATACTATCTAGCGTCATATTTACAAGACCGACCACAGAGCAGATCCCAAATAGAGCTCTCGCACGTTTTCAGTTAACGTACGGAACGTTGTTCTACAGGATTATATGAAGATAATATTATATTATTTATTTTAGTAAAAGTTTTAATAGTATTATATTCAGGGAAATGACCCAAGCCACAAATCTATAAAAAAACTACATGTAGAGGGTGACTGACATGATAATTTAGTTTAATCGCTGATCTATATACTGAATCCAGTCGCGTCTATTGTTTATGATACAAAATGTTACTTATCATTACAATATATATTTGCGGTGTATCTCATAACAATTCCTTTAATTTATTACTAAAGATTGTTTTCGGTTGGAAATGTTTCAAATGTATCACATGGTATTCAACAGACTTGAGAGTTTTACAGCCGTAATTTGGCACTCCTTCGCACCGGCCATAACATTTTATTTAGTTATATAAACTTGAAACATGTTGGTAATGTATTGTACGAAAAAATGTACAAAAACAAGCTTGAAATATTTTAAATTATGAAGAACAAATTGAAAGCAATACTCATTTAAGGAATGTTTTCTTACGTGATAAATAACAAAAAAAGGTATAAATTTGTAATGTTATGTTTAGTATTGCAATAAATTGTTATCCGAATAGACTATATGTGCTTGGTATTATATTTCATTTTGTTTCGAAATAGTCACCATTGTTGCCAAAATAGCACGACTCGAGTGGGCCCAACAACGTACTGACGAGCTACTCTGACCGATGTGACTGCACTGTTACAGAGGTCAGCGACTCTCTGTATGCAGAGCATTCTCTACGTCTCTATGCTGCGTTCAATTTTAGGAGCTTTCGACTATATTTTTGTTATTTATAACAATAATAATATACATATTACAAAACTATAGCAGGGCCGAATAATACACATGGAATATTTTTAGGATGTTTTTATCCATCTGTCTGTCTTTTCTTTCTGTGTATCTTGCCTTTCTGTCTGTTGATTAACGTATAAATTGCAAACCACCGGACAGATTTAAACGATTCTGGATATACATGTAACTATGTATTATTATGTTTAATACGTAACAAAAGTATTTTACGAAATTAACAGTTAAATAATATACATTCCATGTTAGTATTCGAATAAAATTGGCAATATTTTGATCGGTTTATTGTTCTAAATGTTGTCGATTGATTCCTAAATAGGATGTAGGACGATATATATATAGACGGTGGAGATCGGGTCTTACGAGAGAATGAAAACTAAGTCTCCGGTATATAAATTAAGACTGTATACATACAATATAATTATCACCGTATGGTAATAATAATGACATTTTTCTCCTGCCTCTGTCACTCGACATCCGTTCCGTGTGACAGACGTACCATTTAAAATCTTAAACATACTCTATTATTGTCTATAACTTGATATTTTTGCTCTTAAATAAAACGCCATCAGATCTATAAACTCGTTACATATTTTATTTCCATGATTATGTACACGTGGACATCAGCCAGCCATACAATTGTGGGATCTTTTGATAACTGTTCAAGTGTGAATGTATAGTAGCATAATGTGTGGTCAAAGTGGTTACACAGAATATTCTAGACGTCTTCCTCGACATGAGATACCGCATAATACTGCCATCTGTACGATAGCTAGTTTTGACTTGCTTTTAAGAATAACGCTGTTAACCGTTTAATATTAGATTTGTTTCGGTTGTACGTGGGAAAAAGAAATCCTTAATAGATATAAAAATACTGTCAAAGAAGAAAATGTACTTGTGATTCTCGCCATTTGAATGTTTCAACTTTTAATACAGACGAGAGAATGGCTGAGACTGGAAGGGCATTGTAAGACTCCATATAACGTGTTAAATACTTGTACCTCTGTAGATTACCTACGCTGTGGCACGAAACTTGTCATTACTCTGTTACAATTAAGTGAATCGGCGAGGATGGCACAATTTGAACAACGTCGCAGCGCGCGTTGTCAGCGTGCACAACGCGCGTGTAGTTCACGACAGCGGCCAGTCCGGACAGACACATGGCGACGTCGGGCCACCGTCCGCGGTCACGTCCGTCTGACCTGACCGTGTCGTTTGTCTGTCCGAACGTGCCAATCGTTGCGCACTGAGCAAGAGAACTTTACAAAAATGTAGTTGACGTGGGGAGTTATTGTGATGCAATTATTTCCACACATAAACATGAAAATACAAAAGGGTTCAGTGCAGTTTTTGGTATCAAAAATGGAGTATTGGACGACCACTGCTCGATCGAAAATGACTTTTTAAACCTTTTGACTCCACAATACGATACCGATTCACGTGTCTGTGCACCGGCTTTAAAGTAGAACGTGGAATTCAAGTTTTTTAAGTGTTTTTTTTTACATCGTGTTTTAAATAAAAATACATCGACCATTACTGAATATCAATCGTAAAACACGCGTTTAATTAAATAATAAATCGTGTCGTCGTCACGAACGTCGAACAGACCGAAGTCGATGTTTCCGAGAAACTGGTCGTGCACCGACTACCACTGATAATTGTACAGCCCATGCGCGGGACACGACGTGAAACAACATCGATCTGAAGCGGACGACACACTAATTAAACACCGCGCGCCACATCCAACCGACACATTGAACACGTTTGAAACGTACTTGTACCGAGACAGAATCCAAAGTCACAACTCGACACAACGCGTCAAACGACCCCACAATAGTAATTACGTACGTTATACTAGGGATGTTATGGATATGAAATTTCGGATCCGGATACGGATACGGATATATTAATAATTTTTTATCGGATTCGGTTGCGGTTTCGGATATATTTTTTATTTCGGATATCCGATAGTTTCGGTTACGGTTACGGAGCTCCATAACACCCCTGCGTTATACTTATTCTTTATTTAGCCGTATTGTATTAGATCGTGGTCCAGCTGACGAAGCGTTACGATGCGTTCGGGGACAACACCACTACCGTGTATCATGTACGGGCCCTTAGAACTACGTTGGTGTCTAAATAATATAAATAGGATCATAACTACAGTATTTACAATATTTACAAGGGGTGCGATTTGTTTTTATCGTTCGTTCTTAAATGATTCGATAATCCATACATTACTGAGATTAGAGTCGATTAATAGATTAATATGGGTCGATGCGAGTGTCATAAAGGGAGAAGAATTTGATGTAATATCTATTTAAGAACAGAATAACAAAACACGCGTGGAATGCAATCATATAAAGAGAAAATAATTGGATGTGTATCTGTTAATTATTATTATTTTGGTCCAATCAACTGATCTAAACTGATCAGTGTGGGTGATGCGCGTGAACTCTTATATCAAGTTGAATTTTGATGTTTACAAATTTTGTGATTCAGAGCTTTCTTTAGGGAATTACGTTGGCTTTTTTTTCACTACATTTTTTGTCGACCACTTCCGTACTCTGATACGCACACGCCCGTGGAACGCGTCCGCGGCGACAGACAACAAAGCGTTCGTCACCTGTCGTCGTGAGTCAGTGCACGTATTCGTTGACGCCCCCGCCGTGGTGGTGGAACTGCTGCGTGTTGTCCACTATGACGCTCGTGTACGCGCCCCCTTGCGCGGCCGGACTCGCCGCCATCTTGCCGAAGCTCGCGCCAAAACTCCCGTCGCCGGGTCGGCCGGTCGGTCCTTGAGCGTCGTGTCCGTAGAACGACATCAGGTTGGTGTAACTGTACTGCTGGTTTATCTCGGAGCTCTCGACCGAGCTGCAGGAGGACGAGCTCGCGGAGAACGGCCGCTGGTTCTGCGGGTAGGTCACGTAGCTGGGCGCTACTTCCGGTTCCGTGTAGTTTTCGCTGTAGAACAGTTCAGGGTAAGCGCCGCTGTGATGGTAGTCCTCTTGCTCGTACGAAGGGATCACCGGTAGAGTGTACTCCGGGTAGTTGTACCCGCCGCTCGAGTCCGTGCTGAAGTCGCTCTCGGTCAGGTGGATGTGGTTTATCTTGTTGTCCGTGTGCCGGATGTGGGGCACTTGGGGGGAGGTTGTGGTGGTGGGAGGCACTTCCACGTGGCTGGTCAGCTTGGGCGGTCCTTGGTCTATATTCAGGATGAGATGCTTTTCTTCAATGTCGCTGTTACAGAAAAATTTAATTTAACATCACATTACTTTTTTATATGGTATTTTTATTAGTTAACTAGCACTAAGTGGTTTGAGGTAAGAAGTATCTGCTCCCTCACTAATTTTATTATGTTTCCCGTTGGTATAGTATATCGCGTAACATTTGCATGTTATTTTATAGATTTTTGTAATTCTTCACGTGCACGCACACAAGCCCGGATATCTACTACGTTACGTTACGCCCTAACACTTGGTTGTCTGGAAGTTATCGTCGTGAACGAGACGTGAAACTTTGTGTATCGTATATTTTACATGCTTTAGTTTAGTGATTCACAATAATACATTTAATGTTGTTCAATATCGCAATATAATTATCTGTATCGTGGATGACATCGCAAACTTCTAGAACCGGAACACATACACTTGCCTGTCGTATAAATGTGTGTGAAGCAGACGGTGAGGAAGCACCACCGTCAGTGTTGTTACGACTATAATATTCAAATTGCAAATTCAAAATCATTTAATCATGTAGGTGTTCTGTAAATACACTTATGCACGTCATTTTTTGCTTCTACTACCGTTTCGGAAAGGTGCTTTAACATCGAGAAGGAAAACCGGCGAAAGAAATTATCGTTTAAGTCTCTTCCAACTGCATCACAACTCATAATAGTTGTCCAGTACCGCGCGCCCGGCACGGTGATGTTACCCTACACTACATGTCGTCCGATGGTATTCCGCAAACACTTTGTGGCTACACAAAATTTCTAGACTAGAATACACAAAAAATGTGAAAAGATATGTGCTAAGTGCGGCTGTCTAATGTATTACAATCATAAATCATGGAGATTTAAAGCAAAAAAAAATAGGATTTAAATTAATTAATGCAGTACTAACTAGGTATCTAGAGCACTCTTTGCGCTTTAGAAAACTTAAAGCCTAAATTCACCGTAATATGCTTATCTGTCTGCGCATTTATGTCAACATTGTGAGTGTCCGTGATCTGTGGTCTGTGGCATGATGTCTGTGAAAATCGTACCTGAGCACGTAGTTGACAGAGACGATGCAGTGCGGACGGGAGGAGCGCGAGTTGTGCACGATGGTGGCGTAGCTCTGCATCCACACCCAGCCGCCCGACTTGGTCAGGAAGCGGTAGTACCGCGATGTCACCTGGCCCTTCGTCAGCACTGTACCCACAAAAGTCAGTGTACCAAATTCTGTATAAGGTTCACAAATGTGTGTGTATCCAATCCACTCTTTGAGTTTTTTTCCACGATTGTAAGGACTAAGCAGACGAGCCACCTGATGTTGAGTCACCGTCGCGTATGGACATGTGATACTTCAGAGAAGTCACCAATTTATTTAAATTCATTTACGTTAATTGAAACAGCACGAAACAAATAATATTAATTAAAAACAAAACTTTCAGCGACTTACGTGTACAATGCGAGTATCTCATGTGCAGGACGTCGGTGCCGTGGATGTAGTGATACAGCGTCTTCTCGATGAGGTCTTGCGGCTCGTACCCGGTCAGAGACGCCACCCTGCGGAGAGAGAGGTGATGGTTGTCAGTTACCTCTCTACCTGTATTAAATTTGGTAATCTTTTCACTGATGATTCTGAGCACATCTCGACCCATATTTCAAGATGCGTTGGCGATTACTACTGGTCAGTGAGGATGTTGGAAAATCCCAGCCGGCTAAAAGTTTATATAAGTGCATTAGTTTACTATACCAACCAATTCCTACTGCTCAGACAAGGCAGTCAGGACCACTTCGTAATTGTGGGTACCGACTCCAGGCATTGGGACATGTGAATCACTGGTCCGCTGCGCTTTAATAAAGTCACACGAGCGTGTTCGCGTTATCGATTGCAAAATATTATCCGCGAAAATTTGTAACTGAAGCTTGGAATTACCACACGTTTGTGATGGAAAGTAAATCGCCGTAAACTGCAATGGCCATTTAATACTTCGCAGCCCTTGCGGTAGACATGTAGAGAAGAGTCATCGCTCGATATGAGTCAGGCGAGGTGATACAAGATCTCCTATCGCAGCTATCCGCGGTCCCGCCCAATATGTCGCGGTGTCGCGTTGCGGCCAGATGGCGCTCAGGTGCGCGCGCGGTCCGTCTCACGGCATTGATTTACTGTTTTGAAATTGTACGCCATGTTTGGATCTCTTCTACGTATTAACGTATAAGGAATTGCAGAAACACATGATGTCAGCGGGACCTAATGGACTTTCAATATGTTTATTTTATCCGCATGTGGAATTTGTTAATTTATAAGGCAAGGGTTACAAAATTGTGCAGAGGCACATAACAATATATTGATTGTAACGCTCCCCTCTTCTGTTTGTCTAAGCAACTTGAAAAATATTGAATCAGTTTTGATTTCTTCACAGAAAGTCTATGAATTTTAATATTTCAAAATAAAATAATTAAACCTATTAAAGTAACTAACCGTTAAATATTTTACAATTATTTAAATATGCAGTCGGTTTATTTGCATTTTTTTTAAATACCTGTTTTGAAGCTTATCTATTCGATCTCGAACTAATCATTGGAACTATTCATACGAATGCACATTAAAGTCACGCCGGTAAGCGTTTCGATGTAACACGGGATCACTTATATAGGAAGGTGGTACCTTTTCTCACTCACGAAGCTAAGGCGCCCATTAGCGACCTCTTACGACATCCCGTCAAGTCTGAATGGCTCTACGAGACCGACCGACGTGCGTCTGGCTATTAATGGTGAAAGTGAACATGTTTTAAAGTTAAAAACCGTCTCATTTGCGACAACGCACCGTCTAACGTGGCGCGATGATCACCCGCCACTCGTACCGTCTGGTGTCTGGTGTCGGGTGTCGGAACCACAAATATTTGCGACAGTTATGATGGCAGGGTATCGTAAAAAACATTGACACACGGAGTGCTAACTTTTTGTTCATAGATAAACAATTGACATTTGGTTTCACGACACGTAATATTTTGTTTTGTCTATAGGTGCTAGTTACACTTCAACGGACCAATTTTGTACATCGAATATTTTTAGAACGGCACCAGCACCGGCATCGATATAGACACCAAAACATTGTTTTTTTTTCGTCTCCTTGTTTTTATTCAAATCATTAAGACTTAAATGATACTTGGAATATGTGTAACATTTTTTTATGCACACTCACATCCCGCCACTATGATTCCCCGTGTCGCGGGTAGCACGGACATACATAAATATGACGTAACAAACACCTATGACCCGAGAACACACATTTATCAGTCACATAAATGTCTGCCCCGGTCGGGAATCGAACTCGGGACCCGCTCGCCAGGCAGGGTCAATACCGTCTAAGATATGGGGTCGTGTTTTAATAGATCAGGAAATGGATTTGAGTTTAATACTACAGACATTCCATTAAGACGGTTCTGACGAAAACCGATGCCCAAAATAACGAAATGAGGCAAACTAGTAATTTATTTAATTTATCATTTATTTATTTAATAAATGCTTGATAAAAATTAATATCAATTAATACGGATGCCGGTGTTACTTGATGATGATCTAAGTCATATAACGTCGGACCACCGTACGTTATACGTACGTAAGTTGCCAATTCTATTCAATTCCACTTTATTAGGCGGCTTTAGATAGTTCAATATTGTGATTATTATTATTATTACTAACGTCACCACCACCAAACAAGTTACACCAAAAAACAGTATATCGCATAAGGCGCACATACTCGTATATGATCGAAAAATTGTCTTCTGATTTCAGGGATACTAAATCCAGCCAGTTCCAGTGTTTTCATAGCTCTATTACTCTGTGGCACGTAATTACTCTGTGGCCCTACGTGCTAAAGTGCAGCGCACGCTTCCGCGTACATCAGCGGAAAGTGGCTGCAAGCGCTGAGCCATCGATTATTATAAAATAACATTGAACTAAATTTTGTTATTAAACACTTCAGCAATCAGCACATTCAGAAGAAGAACGGCGGTATTTTCAAACGTAATAGAAAAACGTGAAATCAAATAAAGCAAAGTAATATTCATTCGATGTTGGCGTGACAAACACTTTTCGAAAGTCAAGCAACGCCATCGCTTCAACACATCCGTGAGTGGTACTGGAAGAAGCGACAAGAAACTCCCAATTTCGTTTTCCTCCACAGTTACAGAAAGCACTTCCTACTTGCGTATTATGGTTATATATTGGACTCATGTCCAAGCAGTATTGTCTTCAAAGTAGGGACGTTATGGATATGAAAATTTGGATCCGGATACGGCTAAATACGGATGTATGAATAATATTTTACCGGTGTCGGTTACGGTTACGGATATGAAATTATTTTGAATTATCCTATTGTTTCGGATATTTTCGGTTATTCTCTGCTCTTAACCGAAACGAATGGAAACTGTTTTACCGGTTTCGGGCACCGGTTACGGTGCTCTACGACATCCCTGTTCTGCGCGTGGGTGTGATGTAGGGACATTTCCTGTTTTTTGCAATTCTCTGTCTCCATATCATCCCTGCATTAAAGCGATGGGATCGAAACATGGGCCATCGTTCGTTATGGTAGCCGAATACGGATTAGCAGAGGTCATACTTTGAGAACGTCACAGAAATCTCTAGAATATACAGATTTTATCACGATAATCTTCGTCGGAGCAATTATTAGTGAATACGCTCATTTTGAAAATTAGAGGTGCAGGATTCGAACCACTAGTGAATCGCTGCTGCCTGGTTTTTGTTTGTGTGGTGCTAATGAGGCGTTTCATTCAATAGTACCCACATTATTTGTACCCAGTATTGCCAGAGTTATGGTTCGTAGATGTACTAAACGCGCTATTTCTGATCCTAAGTATACTAGGGGCCCCTTGCGCGAAGAAATCGCGAACAAAGCTTAATAAACATAAACATTCGATCCGATGCTTCGCTTTACTCAATATGAAATTTTTTTGAAAACTAACTATGAGAGTATTTATAGCTAAAAACAATAAACTATAAAAACAACACGCACTCATCAAGTTTACTCTGTGCTAATATAGAATTTCATAGATTATTGCCGCCAAAGCGCTTTCCCCTTCGCGTAGTCCCTCTTTTAAAAACAAAGCCGTGCTCTATAGTCTATGGCGCGGTAATTGGCGGAAGTGATCGGGTTCTTTTGTGTCAACAGTTTTTTCGGATGAGTAGTTTTCTAGGGGATCACAATTTGTCACGGAATATTTCGATGACAATATTCAAGTGACGCCGTAACCCGAGAAGGAAGTGTTATCTGTACGTCATTGTATAGATGTACAATATATCTATATATACAATACGATATAATATATATATATATATATATAAAGAGTATCATTAAATCTTATAATTTCCCTTCAGACGCTCACTTCTTGGCTGCAGCTATTTTTATAAATGAATGTTTCTATTCAAAAGAATTCCAATTCCTAAAACAACTCGAATGCTATTTCCGAACGTAGGGCTTTCTGAAGCGGAGCGAGGGTGGTTTAATAGTTTTAAATTAAACGCTTTTCTATCGAAACACAAAGATGCATAGACTGAATATGGAAAACTTAGAAGCCTAAAGCGTTTCCATCTTGCCGCGCGCACAAAAACGCGGTTTCATAAACGTATATGTATGTAGGTATCATTTTTACTTCCACACAATGTATTTACGCTTAGTTTTCTTTAAACTTTAAGGCTAAAGCCAACTGGGTTTGGGTAAATAATAAAATTGTATGTTATATGTAAATACAAAATTTAGCGCTTACGTCTATCATAAAAAATTTAAAAAGGTACATTTTTTCAGTATAAAATATGTATAATAATAATAACATATATTATACGTATACATTTATACAAATAATGAAATTGTAACTGATCGCTTTCTGTACATGAACGATATATGAGAAACAATATTAATAGGGGCCTTATTTGGCTTAATAGAACACAAAAAATAGTTGTTAGAATTTTTGTCTGTTTGTCTGTGCGTTTGTTTCCCGTTAATCTCAGATGCGGCTTAACCGATTTCGTTCTGGTTTTCACTAATGCATTGCAGTAAGCGTCACTTAATACTTAGTTTGTTTCATTGCAATCCGTCCATAAATAACAAAGTTATTAATATATGTATTTCTATGCTTTGCTTTATTTTTCGTAAAGAATTAATATACGTATTTCTAATTCACAGAACGATATAAACCCAGAAAAATGCAGATGATTAAGGTTGTTTTTCCGTGGCGAAGCGAGGGCGTTAGCTAGTATAGACTAAAGTGAAACGATCGCACCCCGTATACGAGTGCACAGGTGTAGTCGCTATGGAACATAGTCCTGCGCGTTCTGAGAAGGCTACGCGAAGCTGATTACCGTGAACCAATAAACCATGAACTTGGTACGCTGCGGTTTCCATAGTTGACGACACTTCAGACGGGCATGAAATATGTAGCCGCTAGTAGCTTCATGACGCCACGGTTGTTCACACGACGGTGGATTGGTTTGATAATTGGCACTTGGACGCGGTTGTCCACTAATAGTTCCGCCTATACTGCTGTAGTATGGAAGGCCGGTGAGAGGTTAAGCCACTAAACTTACGTGCAATATCACTAGGCATACATTTGAACGCTGTTAGTCACAACGGCTCGTTTCAATTCTTGGAAGAAAAGTTGCATCGATGACCGGCTTCAGACAAGATGGTTCTGTTCGAGGTTGGGCGCTTATTATGTATGGCCATAATAATTGTGATATTACATGGTGATGAAAACGTCCGCGATTTGTTCACGCCCAGTGACATTGAGCGCGTCACTTTATTTTTCTCTCAGCAATGTTGGGTTTTCGTCGTGTTCTTTTCTTCGTATTTCGCGTATCGTAAAGTCACTAATATTAGGTATTTTTATTAGCAAATTACAAAATGCCGACAGTAATTAATAATAAAATGTAATCTGTAATGAAATGTAAGGGACGAGAGATCGAACGTCGACTCTCTGGACTATCTTTATGTTTTTAGATGATTTATTTTGTTATCACAAACTAATTTTGAAGAATATTTGTCATACTATTGTTATTTATGTCATTTTCATTTTGTTAACCATTTCAACAATTAAACCGTTATCTGTCTTTTTCAAATTTAATTTAATAAATTATGTGATCTACCCTCTGTCTACAATTTGGAAATGGATAAATATAGCATACATTTAAATCACGGGAATATTATTAGTACAAATAAGTTGTTATTGTATATAGCCAATTTATGCGAATACCATAACGTTTGAATGTCCGTCTCCCACACTTGGAGCCTCGAAATTAAATCCTGCACACACTCATACCTCGATGTTTTTTAAGTTGTGTGTTTTTAAAATTATCACTTGCGTATTGTGAAGGAAAAGTTGAAAACAAAATCATCAACAGGTGTAATGACCAAAACGAGGCTATAATTTTTTTATTGATTATTATCAAGGATTTTTTTATAATAAAAATAACATTCTGTTTAATTTAGGAACTTAAAAACGAAAACTGCGTTATTATTAGAGATATATAAATAAATGGACACAATTAGTCAAATAATGAATCCTAACAATTCTAAGGTTCACGCTACAGCAAGTCCGACACACGCAAGGGCAGTGGACGACGGGCTGGAGCCTGTATTGTTCGTTAGGGGTTTCTCGGAATGCTAAATAAATGAGTGGAGGTGAATTACCATCGAACGTCCTAGGGAGGGGAGCTCGGATCTCAATTGTGGTAAAGAAATTAACTCGCGATTTTATTTAATAATATAGTTTTTAGAAGTTTTTTGTTTTTGTGATTTGTAACGTAAATGTCTTATGTCGGTTAGCGTATTGTACCTGTTATAATGAGAGAAAGAATACTGGTCGTTACGAAAAAATTGAATTAGCTTTGCCTTTACGGTTGAAGCGACGACACTAACACGCCCCTTAATCCTGGCAACCGCTCTTGATAATTAGATGTTTTATCTTAATTTTAAGAAGTTTTCACGCACTTCAATCGTGAATAGGGTTTTCGATATTGGTTACAACTATGCATAATTTATAGTGACTATTTAAGAGCGAATTAATTGATATATACTTTAGCTAGTTCTAAATTTAAAAAAATCAGGTTTAAAATTTATATTTACCTGTTTTTAATGCAGAGTGTTAATTGTGAAAGTGCGAAAGTTATTTAATTAATTTGACGTCTTTTAAAACAACTCAAAAACTAAACATCGATATCGGCATATCAATCAAACATCGATACATCGGCATGTCGCCGCGAGCCGCGCCGTGAAATCGCTTCGCGCCGCGCGTTCCGGTGCGAGAGTCGGCACTATTTTATTAACGCGGCTAATTTATATATTGTTATTTTGTTTTGCTTTTAATTTCCGCATTTGATTTTATTTATTCGTAGGAGAATTTTAAATCGGAATCGAGTATTTATTCCATTTTTAAATTTGCCATCAGTTCGATATTAAAGCATAGAGGCAGATGACACAGATCAAATCACAGATAAAACAGTCGCGATCTGTCTCCAACGGTCTGTTAACCAAAGTTTAACGCTGCGTTCACAATTAACATATTATTTTCAAAAATAAACGTGTTATATATTTAAAAACAATATTGGTAAGGCTCACAGCATTAATGCAATAAGCCTAGGACACACTTGTAAGGTAACATTTATTGACCATTTATTGACTGGATCAGCTCTAGGAATAGCTCACTTTTTAAGCCGTCCACACTTAACTATGAATGTTGTAAGTCTGCACACATGTATCTACGTGTGTGTATATAATGTAATTTAGAAATATTATTGTTCTCAATTCAAATAATGATTTACATTGTTTTTTTTTTTGCAAGGAAATAAATTGAATTTCCCTCGAGGGCCGGGCGTACGTACCTGGCGTCGAGGAAGATGAGCCGCATGTCGAGCGAGGCGCGGAACATGAACATGTTGGAGTGCAGCTTCAGCTCGGTGACGGCGGAGGGCGGCAGCGAGTGGCCCACCGCGACCAGCCCCAGCGGGGCCGCGCCCTCGCCGAACCGCCGCGCGCGCAGGTACCCCGAACAGTGGATCACCTGCCGACCGAGCGTAGCTAATGTTACGCCGGATTCGAAATGGTTGTAAGGGTGGTCGTAAGCACCGTGACCCCCCCACCCCCCTCCTCCAAATGATATACGTCAAATCTGGTAACAACGGGAGGGCGTTTGTAAGGGTCAAAGTCAAGTCAAGGCTAATATTTTCATTATCACGGCAGTATAGTGTCTATCTAAAGATAGCTATCGCGATGGCTCAATCAATTTACGATAGACACAAACGATGGAGCACTTCGTCGTCTTCTCTACTTCTCTACATTGATCCATTAACAACAAAAAATGCCATGGACCTGAGTGTGCCTAACGGCAGATTTCATTGGGCCATCCCGTACTTCTGGTTGGTAGTCCGTTCTGTAATAGCGCTAACAGCGGTTTTTGGTGTTAACAAATCAATATAAATATAAAATATATCAATATAAGTACTCGTTAAATAGGCCAGAGGGGGCCAGAGGGGGCCAGTGGGGGCCAGTGGGTGTAACACTTGACACAGATTATTGAGAGTAAGTACGTTCATAAGCGTCGTTTTTGTATTTATTGGATTGGCCTACAATACTAGCACAACTGCGTGTCGTAAGTGGCGCCCGAAGCCGGCCTGCTCGGTGGTAGAACTTCTCATAAGTATTATATCATCAGTATTATTATTAAGTAATTAATACTGGTATTATTTTGTTTCCGCGAAGCCCGCCTGGCTAGCTACCACCCCGCTGCTCCAGTCGGCCGCCGAACGACTCGCCCTCGTCCTGTTCCGGCTGGGGGCTTGAGCACTAGTGCTTTCTTTCTTCTTATTTCTGCGCCGACAACGCATCAGTGAGGTCTTTAGTGACACTCATGTCTATGGGCGACGGTGACCACTTACCATCAGGCGGCGCGTCCGCTCATTTGTCGGCTATTAACATAAAAAATATACAAATAACAAGCCAACCGTCAACCAGCCGCATTGGTTAAACAGGTTCTAGAAAACATGCGGATTCAAAATTAAATTTATTTTACTCAATTTCTAAACTGACTGAGTACATGAAGTCATTAATAACCCGACCTCGCTTTGCTTTGGAAAATTCCGCAACTAATCCATCCAGCCAACCTTTGAACAAATCCATTTTCCGGCTTGAAAACTATTGTACATTGTGATCCATAGTATAGGTTCCTAATGTGCCAAGAATCGTCTAAATCTGTTCGGTGGCTTATGTGCTACACGTCTTCAAACCGACAGACAGATAGAAATTCCAAAATTATTCACATTTAAATTTCCAAAAAATATTTTATGTACAGGATTCGACCACGTTACAGTTGTGTTAGTAGTGTTAATGTGATGCGGTGCGGTGGTAGGTGGTGGTAGTTACCTTGTATCCGGCGGTGGTGAGTCCCGCGTTCCGCTTGGCGAGCACGCACTTCATGCGGATGAAGAACGCTCGCTCGCACTCGATGTCCACGGACGGACCCCACGTGCCGCCCACCGGGTACCTGACGGCGTGTTCACAGCCAAACCGGCGATATTGACGATATACATTTTAACTGGTAACGGGTACTCACGACATTTGTTACCCGTCACAATTGAAACAGACGCCGAGTAGGTGCCACGCACCAACGTACCGCGATACTCCGCCATTCTTTAGTTTACGTCCGACCGTGTCGGTGATAACACGTCATGTTAAAAATATAATTGTCCTATAACCAGTTCTAGCGATATCAACAAGGGTATTATTTATTGTGTGCATATAGTGGTTGTATTCATATCACGGTGAATTTAAACTGTAACGGGTACTCACGATTAGTGTGTTTATTCCAATATTTGGACTCAATTGCATGGATCATCACGACAAGACTGCGTTGGCGGAGAGGAACCGTTCACGGTTGACACTTGACAGACACTAATGACAGATGTGCCTTACCCCATCCCAAAGTTTATTGCCCCTCATATTTTCTATATACTGTGCCCGTGACCATGACCCATGGACCGGATGCGATATCAATAAGAAAAAAACCGTGATTACCCGATACAGTTAAAATGTATAATACCCGCGATGACATAAGTTTAAAATCAATTTGTAGGAGAATGTATTACCCGATGGTAGGCAAGTGCTGTCCGAGAGCCGCCTGCAGACTGAGCACGGCGCTCATCTCCTCGTGGTCATCCTGGTGGATGTATTCGTAGATGGAGTTGCCGGTCAGCTCCACCTGGAGAAAGGTACTCTTACTGGAGTTTTGGGAATAGAAGAGTCTTGCACACGGAGCAAGAGTTTGAGTGTGTCAACATTTCTTTATATTGGTATAGTCGTCTACCAAGAGGCAGATTAATTTTTTAGACGGGCCATCCGATGGCGTGGTGATCGTTCCAGGAGGTTCATCTACAGAAGTCATAATGTTATGGAAGTCGATTCATCGCCTACCAAACGGCATTTTCAAACAACTATTTTTTTACATTTAGTTCAGTTTAATTCATTGTTGTTTCATGTTCCGTTCAGTTCTCAATTATCTTGCTTTGAAAATGATCAGCTTCAAAATGATGTAAAATAGCTACTCAAAGGTAAGCTACGTTTTGAAATGTATTTGTTAGGGAACACTAGGATATGGCAATACTGCGCAGTCTCCTAGTTTACAAAAATAGAACATCTCAGTTACGTCAACTGTCCACTAGTCGAAGCATATGTCAAACCGATAAGTCGTTACAAACAATTTGAATTTGAAATTCGAAGCACGAGCACAAGATTGATTGATTAATAAAACGTCATTTACCTGACTGAGACCGAGATGGACGGACGCGGTTTCACTGATGTACATGATCTTGCCGTCGGGCGCCACGACGAAGATGAAGCCGTCCAGGGTCTGCAGCAGGTGGGAACCCAACTCCCTGATGGACAGCTCGCGGGGCTGCGGCGGCGGGGGTGCTGCGCCCCACGCGTCGCCAAGACCTATAGTATACGGTTGTGATGATATTCGAAGTCGTCTCAGAAAAAGGTGTTTTAACACATGGTTACAATTACAGGCCGCTGTAACATTTAAGGTTTCAAGTACGAACATTCATACAATGGTCCTATTAGTAATGAAGTTTCAAAATTTGATTCTCGTATAGTGTATTCATCCAATGACGAACATATATCAGACGTATACCAGAAACTACTTTATGGTAATTTAAAAGAGGCCTGTCCGAAACTACTCAATTTAAAATTCTGAAAACAAACGACTCATAGGTTATAAAGGAAATCCAATTTTATTTACTTACTGAGTCAGTGCGTGAGCAATCCCGCCTGATAGTAAGTGAGGATGTAACAAGTATATAGGAAAATCTCGTCCTAATCGTCCCATAGGAGTCTGAAAATCCTCATGATTACAAATATAGCGTGGAGTCCTGCAGGGTGGTATCCCTGGACTCTAAGCGGTCTTCAGTTATTTAGTAACCTTCTCGTGCAACTGATCTTACCGTCGGGGAACACCTGTCGCATCTTGAGGTAACTGGTGGTCAGTCGGATGACGGACGCCTTGTCCAGTTGCGAGGTGATAGCGGAAGGCAGCGGCAGCAGCTTAGCCAGCTCCAAGAACTCTGCGTTCTCCTTCTCTCTCCGCGATCGCGCCGCGTTCTTGCTCTTTTCCTTCATGATGGCCGCCGCGTCCAGAGAGTATGGCGCAGCCCTCTCCTTGCGGCCTGCAGACATGGACACATTGCTACTGTACTTTGGGATGGTCTGATTCTGATCTGGCACACGCATAATATTAATGTACCTACATAGTGCATTGAGATATACTTTGGGACATTCCGATTACTGAACCCAATTGTCTAAATGAAGCGAACCTTTCTTAAATCGGATTAGAAGTATATATATATATATATATATATATATTCAACTATATAAGGTAGATAAGGCTGTAATCTCTCTGTCTGTACATTAAAATTTTCGTCAAACTTCATGATAAATATTCGTTTTATGACTCACTGACATCAATTTGTCCATTTCGAAAATCTTTGTCTGTCTGTCTGTATCTATGTTATATGTTATGTATATGTTATAACTCGATAACGGCTTGATCGAAATGAAAATTGGTGTATAATGAGAACATGTGATTGCGCAAATAATAGGTTATATAACACATCAATAAATCTTATGATGTTCAATCAAACCAAGTAACTTTAAATTATGAATAATCATGTATATATCATTTATCGTGCAACCCAAACGAAGTTGGAAAGAGCCGCTAGTATGTACATCAAATTAAAAAAAGTAGAAGCCAGTAGAAGCCAGTGGAAGCCAGTGGTTTGAACCTCAGGCCACCACGAGTCTCGAGTACATATCTTGCATGCACCTTTATTTTTCAAATTAATTATCACATGCTTCGGTGATAGAAGACATCGTGATGAACGCGCGTACCTGAGAACTCTCCATAATGTTCAGTGTGTGAACTCTGCCAATACTCATCGGCCAGTAGTGCGGACTACGGTCTCAACCTCTCCCGACGAGAGAGTAGACGTGACCCCAGCGTCGGGACAGTTAGGGGCAGTTGTCGGTGCCGACGACGACATAAACTTAGGAAATATATAACACGGACATTTGTATGCGGTTTCGTGTTGCAAGTGATTGCAGAATAATGTTAGTCAACACAGCGAATGCAACAGTAATACTGAATGCAATTACTTAAACAAATGCAACGTATGTAACATAATGTATGTAACGATCAAGTCGCAATTACCAACAACAATGAAAACTGAACGTTTACACACTCGCATCCCGCACTAGGATCCCCTGTGTTGCGGGCGGCATGGACATACATACACAAATATGACATCACAAAGATTTATCTGTCTGCCCCGGCCGGGAATCGAAGCTGGGACTCCTCGCCCGACAGGTAGGGTCACTAGCAACTGGACTATGATGTCGACAATAAACATTAAAAACTATACAGTCCAAAAATATAGTATTCAACTTATGAAGCGACTTCTTACAGACAACCTTTGGATAGATACATTTTGAAAAAAAAAGGCAATAGTGAAGAGGTGTCAATGAATATGTAAATTATATATAAGTATATTCTCCAGTGAATGGAGATCTACGCCCAATAGTTATGAGACTATTATGGGTTTTAATTATGAAATCCTTTCTTACATTATATAAAAGAAATTTATAGCTGTAATTTAGTTTAATGTAATCATAAAATCGATCACAGTATTATATTTAATCGACTGTTCGAATGTTACGCTGTAATGGGTGTACAAATATTAAAAAGAGAAAGTGCAATGTTCGTGAGCATGTGTGTGCGCGGAAGGTAATGTTCAAACTACGGCTTCTATTATAAAAAAACTCTTTAACAACTTGAAAAGTACATAATTTCGGACAGACATAGGCATCATGTACCTATGTATACATACGGCAGGCAGTGTCATGAAAATAATTACAGCGAAGTCACTTTAAATTATACAGAAATAGAAAAAAACCTTGTCTCCATTTTATATCTTAAAGGTATTTAATGATTGAGCGCGTCGAACAGATAATGAGAAAATTCCACTTAATTTAATTAATAAAAATACCAAGTAAATAAAACAAAAAAGATATTCATATTTATATGTGTCTAAAGTTAGTCAAAAGTGTTTGAATGGCATCTACAAATCAAAATAAACGTATTGACTACAAATCAAAATAAACGTACTTGACGACTAATCAACTCTTTCTAATTTGACTTAAATGAATGTACTTCACTAATGGATACAATCGCCTGAGGTAGCTCAAGTTAGGGAACCACTTGGAAAATCAATCACACAAATTCCAAAGCTTTTATAGCCAGGTTAGAAATGGCGGCCATATGTTCTGTTTATCGTCACACTTTTAGCCAATACTGAGGGGAATTTATTTCTGTAAGCCGGCAAGGTCATTTGTAAGTATTATCCGCGTGAATTATTCAACATGCGCTGTTGTTTTCCCGCCAAAACCAGGCCGCTCTTGAAATTTGTTTTTTTTTATTTTTAATTTTGAGGCAAAGGTGCACGAGGCCGTGCTTATTCTGGTATAAATATGCATGTCGTATCGTTAGCGTCATAGATGGAGATTTTTTGAATGTATAATTTATATTCATTAATTAAACAGAATATTTTGCGGAACGCAGGTCGTGGTACTCACCGCCTTGCGGCACTTGTATTTATTAGACTCATACACACAAACGAGTGTGAAATTTGAAAGTTAAATTTATAACATTTTTTTTTGTGTATATATTTACAAATATTTTGGGATCATAGTGCATAATCCGGGCAGAAGGCGTGTACAAATAATGTTTCTATGCCAGTGAGGAAATACTTACATATGTCCATAATTACAAGCTCTGTGGAATACTTGCTGAAAGTTTTTCTACACGGATATTTCATTATTAGATTGTGATAATTTCAAAGGTATAATAAAAACCACTCCTAACCTGGCTGTATATTTTTGCTTTATCAATGTAAGGCACTCCAAATTTAATTTTTTCAAATACTTGGAAAATACTAAACAAAAAATTCGCGCACGTTTCTTGCGTAAGTTTATGAGCTTACGCAAAAAAGAAAAGATTGCACCTTACACTTGCAGGTTCAAATCTGTACTGGTTGCAACAGCTTCCTTTCGTATGTCCGTTTCCGAAAAAAAAAAATTCAACAGGTAGGAATAATGGCGGCAAAAGGTGACAATAAAGCTCTCGTTCCAACGACAACAGCGAAGAATATTTATTGTGCTAGAATACGTTATGAAATCACAACCAACGTGTACCTACTGGGACTCATTTTGAGTGTATACACAATATACATGATTTGTTTACATCAGCTAAACAATACCGTACAGTACCGTAAGTAATCATAACCTCTTTAAATTTTATTTGGACCCAGTGAGCACAATTTACCGTCAGAACGACAAATGAATACATATACTTTTTGATTCCTCTACGACTATTGTCTTTAATGTAGATAATGAAAAATGTTGTAATTTGTCTACCCACGTCCTCACATCTGAAGACATACATGTCATTACTTTCGTTATTGATAACAGAGAAAATGAGTAACTTAATTTTTCATTGTTATAATAAATTTAATATGTTATGTACCTACAAACAATTGCAAGAATCCTTTGAACTAGAAAAAATAAAACAAGGTATTTATAGGGTTTTTTTTATTATTTCATTTATTTAGTACACTATAAATTTACAGGATACAAGATATCTACAAAAAAATTGAACATGGATACTATTTCAAAATATTTATATTTCTTACTGTTATATATAAGTAAAAATTGTGTTTTATAATTATGCACCATGAAAGTCAAGTGTCTAGTCGTAAAAACAAGTGTTAGTTGCGATGAAAATACGCAGAGGAAGTAAAGAGTTAAGTAATGCAATATTACTTTATGAAATGCTTTTGTATAAATTTTCTCGATGTTTAATAGAAATATAGGCAAAATTAAACATATCCACAAATCAAGTACCATAACAATTATACGCATTCGATATAAAAAAGTGTTGGTACAACAGACCGTCCACCATCAACCTCAGACGACCTATAGCATAGTTGGTAGTGGCCCTGCCTGCCGAGCGAGGGGTCCCAGTTGCAATTCCCGGCCGGGCAGACATCTATGTGACAGATAAATGTTTGTTCTCTGGTCATGGGTGTTTGTGATATCATATTTGTGTATGTCCATGCCGCCAGCAACACAAGATATCCTAGCGGGGGAGTGAGTGTGTGAACGTTTGTAACGTTCATTTATTGTGGAAGCGTTTGTATAAAACCTTCGACCTCTAAGGATATTCTAAAATTAGTTTGTCGTTCACCGCAATGAATACGACTAATGGTTACACCCGTATGATGTATTGTTTGATTCGATTTGTCTATGAGAGATACTGTGGTATTGACAATTGTTTTGTTAAATACATCTACCGTGGACCCGTATCTTGTAATAAAGGGGGGAAAGGATCAATAGCCAAGCACGGACTGGCAGATTTCACACGTTAACGAATATTACAGGTCTGTCGGACGAAGATAACATCATGAAGTTCTTCACCGTGTAGAACACAGCTGAAAAATTAGGGCACTCCGTGTCTTGATCTCAATTACCGATAAACGAGCAGACGGGCCATTGATGGTAATTGGTCATCGTTGCCTATGGACATTAGTTACATCAAAGGAGTCACTAATGCGTTGTCGACTGGCAAATGAGAAGAAAGAAAGGAAGGGAGCGTTGGGACGCAAGTGTACAGCTAGTCGCATGTATGTACCACCATACATTCCGCCAGCGAATTCATTACTTCTTAATTGTAATGTTTTTGCCAAATCATAAATTTTTTTCAATACAATAAGCTAGTTAAAGATAGCTTTACAACGTAGATTACGTTGTCATCACAATGCGTCGCAGAGCAAAACAGACATGATAGATTTTGTTTGTTCATATTTATGATATTTTATCTGACTTGCTCTACACTGTGCATCGAATCTGGTCATACACGCAGCCTGGTGTCTCCAATATAGTTATGTGTGTCATCATTCCAAGCCTTACAGTGTTCAGATCACTATGATTAATAGTTAGCTGACAAAAACTTAAAACCTGACACTACTGGTACAGCTTGCATTATACAAAAATATGATCAATGAATGAATGTCAAGATGATAAGATTCATATTTCGAATTGTCACTTCGCGCGTCAAATTGCAAGGTCCAAGGACTACGGCCCATTCAGCCGAGATGTAGATATGCAAATTAAATTAAAATTACTATTGATTGCTGTTTCTTTGAGCGAAACAAAATAGGATGTGTGACCACGCATTAATTGAGATTATTGAAAGATTATTATTGTAGTTTATGAATAACATGTAAATTTAATATATATCGAGGAATTTAACGCAAGGAATACAATCTTATCATTTTTCGGATAGATATGGCAGTAGTGAATCAGATATTGTGATTTAAGGTACTCCAAAGATCCTAGAACCCATGTCAACCTCCCCTGCTCGTAGTGCACTCTGCTGAACAACGGGCTAAGTTACGAATAAAACTGCCTCCTGTTGGAGGTCGTCGGTTTCTGTCCCACCTACCTCAATCACCAAACAAATACTTTAATCTGTTTCGGTCGCAGTGTCGGAGAGCAAAGAGGAAAGCAAGAAAGCAGAGCAGAGAGTCAGAGTCACCACTTCCTTCTTGCTGGTCAACGTGTCCGCGATGTCTTTAAGTATTACTACTATTGACATCGTCGTCAAGCAGACGGGCCGCTCGTTTGTCAGTTATTTAAGGATATTTTAAAAAATAATGTTATTTTTTTTAAACATTCAGCATACTCATTAGCAAAAATAATAATACGTTCATAATTGTTTTATTTAATAATATAACAATACGTATTGAACTAGGTTTTTATATTTAGAAAAATATTCTCTGCATTCACACCACTACACTTTGTTTAAAGCGATCGTAAATTCAAATTAATTTTCTTCTGATATTTATTTAGTAGATTAACTCAAGTGAGAATTGAAGGTTTTCGCCAGTAGTTCCCCAGTACACCAGTACAATGTTTGTACTAAAACATTACTTATCTGAGAATATTATCTCGTCGTCCGGGTACAAAAAGCGCTCACACGTGCATCTAATCCATCGGATCCGGGTGCGGCGGCTGCCTGGTGGTCCGCGCGCGAGGGTTTATTGTTTTTACTGCGTCGCACGATGATTTAGGATAGAACTGTACGAATGTTTAAGGATAAAGAGTATGTCTGTTGGCATTCTTATTTGCGTGCGATTTCTGTGGCACGAGGTAGGTACGTACTTACCTAAAATTTATTGATCTTTGTTATGCGTCGAAGACGTTTTTTAGCCGTAATTCTGCATTAACAATTAATGTATTCTGTTTCCGACCCGACGTTATTTATATTATTTATGTATACTATACTATAAAATTACAGGAAATAAAATATATATGAAAAGTTCACACAAAAGCAATATGTATTCCTTATCAGAAATTCTTTCTAATAGGTCCTACAAATGGCAAAGTGATGCAGTGAGGCAAATTTAATGCGTAATATATATTACATATATTTATATATAACATATTTATTTACTTGTAGGTATATTATTTTTGTGTTAAATTTTAATAATTTGTGTTCATTCCATTTAAATTACATGTCAGAGGTTTAATTTTCACGTCGAAAGAAAAAAATGTTCTTTTTACATCTGTGCTACATGCAAGAATGTATGAATCAGAATATGCGTATGAGTACATCTATTTGAATAGGAAAATTTGTGTGTTTCGGGTGGGTATTGGTGATGATAGTAACCACCAAGCAACAATAGCAAAAAACGTAATTTAAATTAATTTTGACGTTAATTGAAATTATCACAGCATCTACCTACATCGTGAATAACCTATTTTTAAAAACAACCCTAAAAAAATATGCTTTCTTGATTTTTATTGATTTTTAAATAATTATAAAAACATACGCACTCCTTCTGCGAGTACATCGACTTTACTTGTTTTCAAACACAAAAATTAGAATCTTTGTAGGTCATTTCGCATCTACAGATTTACTTGTTTTAATATAGGTTACAGACCTGTAATAGGCGTATTATTTTAAACATGACTCAACAATAAACGACTTGTTTTCTCATTTCACATTTTGCAACAATTAACTAACACTGTTCTTACTGTACAGTGTAATCGCGATAGTTGTTTCAAAAATAACCTTTGAAGTTCCACAGTCCACCGCTGAGTCGGAAGAAAGTTAACGAAAGTCTAATTTAATTTAGGCAAATGCAGATATGAATGTTATCTGTACTTTACAAAACGATTCAACCTCTGTAACCGGATCACGATCTTAGTAACACCTGTACAAGATTATCGGATTGCACGACAATAGTATTGTAATCGTTTGCGGTGGTCCCTCCGTCGTTGCGGTGGTCACGTCACGTCACGTCACGTTACGTATTAGAATAACACTTATTGTTTCAGTGATGTTTTTGTCCGTAATTTTTAAATCTTCGCTAAAATTATAATAAAAACAATTATTGATCAATAAGACCTTTCATGGTACGTTCTCATCATGGCGACTCGGAGTCCTTTAATTTTTAACATACATGCATATTACAAATAGATTATCATTCCCTTCGGTGACAGAAAACATCGTGGCGACACTCGTACACCTGAGAGTTCTAAGTTATGTTCTCGAAGGTAAGTGTAGTCAACCAATCCACACTTGGCCACCGTCGAAAAATATGGTCTTAAATTACTTTGCAACAATCCGCAAGCACAATGTATGATGGTATATACTGCTATACACGCATTGAACCTCCCTCCCTCCCACTAAGGAAAACATGCATTTACGAGAAATAAAAGTATATACCAACATACATACCGCCATGGTTTTATTCTCAGCAGTGTGCATATTATATTCAGATAATAATATCTAACGATAAAATAACAAGAAACATTTAAGTGAAATATATATAAAATTAATCAATATCATCAGGATTCAACATTTTCAATAATTGCCATCATTGGAGTCATCATTATAGTCCGAGTCCTATTACAATCGTATAATACCTTGGTTACCAGGTTACACATATAACAATACTTACATTAATATAAATGGATCTAAAGCTATTCGTATATTTCACTCATCATATCACTTTAATATATCACTCCTTGTTGGGCGCTGAGGTAAGTCTGAGGTATGAGCGGGGAACATTTTGGACGTGACACCACATTTTTGATGTTGGTACGCTGTATTTATTTAGAAATATCTCAGTGGTCCAATAAAATTTTGGTCGTATTGGAGCGGCCTAAAATGCTGACAGAACATGGTGTCGTAAGAGACGACAGGAGCCAGCCTGTTTGGTTGTAGGACTTCGCGTAATGATTCGGCATTATTGTTAAGTCAATAATATTATTACTGGTATATTTAACTTTCCGTGAAGCCTGCCTGGCTATCACCCTTCTGCTTGAGTTGCCGATACACGATTCGTGTTCCGCTGTGGGCTTAAGAGCCAGTACTTTTTCTCTAAGCTTCTTCTCATTTTCTGGCTGATGACGCATCAGTGATACCTTTGGCCTTGCTGATGCCGTTGGGTGACGGTAACCACTCACCGTCAGGTGGTTCGTCTGCTCGTTTGTCGGCTATTATCTAACATAAAAAAAAAGAAAACGCTAGTGTAATGATCGCAACCTTTTTCCAAGCAGCACTACTACCACTGTATCTGTGCTTTTTACAGATTTTAGATAAGGGTCACTTTGTATTTTGTTTGTTTTCTCAGACTCCGTCATTTATTAATCGATTTGGAAAATTCATTTTTCGTTTGAGAAGGTATACTTTCGGTTTGGTTGTATTTTCATTAAAAAAAAAAATATATCGCTGAACTGAAGGAGATCAAACCAAGAAATACACTTTCTTCAAAGTGACGTCGATTTTTTGTTGTTAAAGTACTTGTTATTCTATGTTGATAGATTTTAATATTTGATATTAGCTAAAAATCAATCTAATAATGATATGTCGACATACTACCGAAATGTATAGATATATTAACTGTTTTTGAATTTTAATTCATGATTATTTATTATGATTTAGAAAGTTTACGTCATAGGCATAGTGTAGAACTTTGATTTATGGATTGTTTTTACTAAAACAATATGGGGCTATAATAGGGCTGTAACAATGACGGTACCCGTTTCCCGCACAGAACAAAGAATTTCGCGCCAATTTGGACCTGTCAGTCAACTGTTAAAAAAAACAACGAATATCTTGCGCATAGACTAAGAAATCTAAGTGCATTCGACATTGCATCGTGAGGCAAGAACGTTAGAGATGGAATTAAATGTGAAGTGTTAGATTTATTTTCTTGATTCTTTGAGGTGTCATAGTAGTTTTTGTAATTCCAGTTTTAACACTTAACTAAGTATAAACTGTGGGAAATATTTGTAACAACTATCAATGGAACCGAATTATGAATACTTTCGTGAATTAGGTAATTCATTGTCTATACTTTCAATGAAAGCATTCGGCAATATGAATTTGAAGTTGCTATGAAATTGCATTGAAATTAGTTTCTGTTACCTACTGTACAATTTATAGAATAATAGTGAATGTTTATCAATAAATACGTTGTTGTACAATAAAACGCAAATAAAATTTAAATGATTACATTAAATTATTTCATAAATTAAAGAGCGAGTCTGGTTGTGTTGGCATAGTATGGATTTATTTATTATCCCGACTCCCTTTCTGTATAGCTTATAAATATTTTACGTCTAGTATCATGCTTGTCCCCCAACGACCAAAATAGCATAAGATCGTTGATGAAAAATAATAAATAAAGTTATAATAATTCCAAGTTGCTCGTCCGCCGCATTTTGGTTCTCACAGACACAGTGCGAATGACTGAACGATTACGCATAAACTTATGAATGACTCCGCAGGTGTCTACTATGTTAAAGCAAAAAATCAGTAAACAAAACACCGTACAACCTGTCATAGACACGTGCGTCCGTTTTTGCGGCCAGAAACAATAGCTACATCGCTCCCCACCTTCGCCTTTCAAAAAAACAAAAGCCATAGACTTCGTTCGAGTTTGAACGCGAAAATGTTATTATCTGTCGAACCGTTCCCACGCTTTTTTTATTGTCTTCGTACATCTTAACTTGAGCCTAATTTATTTAGGATATCGGTTACATACGTATGTAAAAATAGTTTGGGCTTATCTGTTTTGGGATTTATTTATTAATATAATTGAACCACCAACATAATTAAATGTTGCGATACATTGTTTTACGTGTTATCGGTCTAAAGAAGCGTTCTACAAAACCACTTACAGCATGCAAATTTGAATAACGGTAGGTACAATCACTTAGAAGTATAATTGAAGTAACACTTAAGAGTAAAAAATAAAGTTGTTCAGTAATTAATATAATATGCGACATGACAATAATTTAATAACAACGTACCAAAGCATATATAAATATTCTGTAAATAATAATAATAAACCATTGTTTATTGTATACAGACGATATAAAACGTTTGAATCCATTTAAATAATCGGTACCTACTTACGATCACACTGCTAGTTGAAGGAGGAAGTGCTTAGCTTTGTGTTCTTTTGTTCGGGCTGCCTTTAATTATCGTCTTTCCCGTAATTTTACAACCGCACTGTAGCGAGCGGGCCGTGATAATAATGATAATAACAATTTATCGGCTGGAATAACAAAACTGAAGAACATCATGCTTATTTAGTTAATGAACCCTTGTAAATTATCAACTGATTTGATTAATATATTAATATAAATGTTAATTTCATTAAATTTAATTTAATAACTACACAATAGATTGATGGTCGATGACCTGTTAATTCATGATGATGACGGTTTCGCTGACACTTGACTATACGTCCCAACTCTGACACTTTGGATGATCCATAACAGCCGGATAATCGGAAATAATTACATATCCGTAACCGTAACCGAAACTGGTAAAATATTATTCATGTATCCGTATCCATATCCAGATCCGAAATTCCATAACATCCCTAGTGCAACACAACTAAAATTTAAAATTCCTGAAAAATCACCTACAGATATATTGTACAGGTAAATCGAGCGTTTTATACGTGTAATATATGTTTATGTGACTGTGATTATTTAGGTAGAGGAAGTAGAACCGTTCATCAACCGTCCCAACCGCTAAGGTGTGCAAACACTAAATCAAAGGAGACGTCGTACATCAACTGCTTTTTGTAACGCGAACGCCGCGCGAGATTATTGGATTATCGTGTTTAGTGTGAAACACTGGAAGTAAGAATTATGGGTGTTGGGGCGCTGGTAATCCGTGAACGCAACGGTTCTAACATCTGGCCGAACGCTAAACGGTTGCCTTGGTAATGGTTCGTAAAAAGAAATTGTAATTATCTTTGCCTCGTTTGCTTATGGACTTTACATTGTCGATTACTGTCGTTGCAATTAATTTAAAAACAACGCAATAGTTTGACAACTATAAATCTTTTTTTTAATAGCACAAAATTAATTTTACTCTATCTGTCTGTCTATTTGAAGCGCTTTTAATAAAATACCGCCGTGATTAAAACTTAATCAATAGTTATTTATATTTAAAAAAATGATATTACTCACTGTGTTTTATTTCTCTCTTAATCTATAGCTACATAAAATTGTTAAGTTGTACCTCGACATATCATGCACTGCGTTCGTAAAGAGAAAAAAAAAGACAATGAAATAAAACTGTAAATTGGCGCCAAAAATACCTAATACAACAATAATATATTTCCGAAGACAAGGATCACTTCTGTCTGCGTTACATCACTGTCTGAAACACTAAATGTGTAATGTGTGTAAAATAATCAACAATTACACTTCAATGACATGTAACTAAGTAAAAATATTGTAAAATTATTATTATTTCACCCGACTTCGGAGTAGCAAAGAAAAAAATTGGCATATCCTACTGGGATATAATCGATTGGGAATGGAAATAATCTCTAAGAGTATTATTCAAATTACGGTCGGTGCATTAGTTTTTTAAATTCTATTAAAAAGTAAATATTATTTGTAGCCCAATTCAAACAACAACAATAATAATCGTAGTTAAATACAGCCTTGGCCAAAAGTATTAGGCACCCCCAATAAAGTTACTGCACATCTGTGATAGGTGAACAACGAGTAATAT